>CM037000.1:7949481-7956981 GCA_020854095.1 Dasyurus viverrinus | reverse complement strand
GGGCGGCCCGGAGCGCCCCCGCCCCCCCGGGACCAGAGGGGTCAGCGCGGACCTCATCAAAGCGCTTTCCGGGCGCAGGGACGAGGCCGGGCCTCCCGCTTTGCCCTGCCTCCCGAGGCCCCAGAAGCGCATCCCGCCGCGGGCGGGGCTTCCCCGCGGGGCTCCCGGGCCCCGCCCCGCCGGGGCCCCTCCTCCCGCGGGGCTCCCGGGCCCCGCCCCGGCCCCTCCTCCCGCGGGGCCTGCCCGGGGACCCCGCCGGGCGCTCCTCTCGGCCCCGGCACGGACGGAGGGCCTGCTGCTCTGCAGAAAGGCCCGGATTCGGGCCGCAGAACCCGGACCTGCCCCGGGGCTGAGCTGCGGGCCTGCCCTTTGTCACCGTCGGCCCCGAGGCTCTGGGGAGCGGAGCAGAGGGCGGCGTCTCGGCCGCTTCCCGCCTCGGTGCCCGTGGTCCAGTCATTCCCCCTAAGCTTTGTCTCGGGAGCAGCCGGAGGGGGGGAGGGAGGGGGCGCGGCGGGGGCGTGGCCTGGGGGCGTGTCCCGGGCGGGCCCCGGCGCAGGCGGCGAGGCCTCCCGCGGCCGCCAGGAGGCGCCCCTCCCCCTCCCCCGCCCGGCCCCGCCCCCACGCCCGGCCCCCGGCCCCGGAGGAGGCGGAGGCGGCGCCGCGGGAGCAGCGGCAGCGGCAGCGGCAGCAGCATGGCGGCGGCCCCCGGGCCTCCCCCGCCGCCGCCCCGGCCCCCGGCCGCGCCGCAGGCCCCGGCCGCGCCCGGCCCCGGCCCCGGCCCAGGCCCCGGCTCCGGCCCCGCGGGCCCCGAGGACTCGTCAGACAGCGAGCCCGAGCCCGAGCCGGGCTCCCCGCAGAAGCTGCTGCGCAAGGTGTCCACGTCCGGCCAGATCCGGCACAAGGTGAGGGCCGGGCCGGGGCGGGCCGGGGGGCCGTGGCGCTTGTCCCCTCCTCCCCTCCCCCCGGGCGGCGCGCGCCCCCTCCCCCCTCTCCGGCATTGTCCCCCTCCCCCTCCGCACCGCATCCCCCTGCACTGCGCTCCCCTCCCCCCCCACCGCATTCCCCCCCCCCCGCTCCCCTCCCCCTCGGCGCCGCACCCCCCCTCACCCACCCTGCCCGGGCCTCCTCACCCCCGGCCCAGACGGAGCTTGCCTGCCCCCGGGAGAGCTCACGCCGCCCGGGGACGCCCCCGAGCCGGCCCGGAGGAGGTAGCGGCCGCAGGGAGGGGCCCCCAGGCCGGGCTCCCTCTCCCCCTGTCCCGGGAGCGGCCGAGCCGGCCCACGTGCGGCCCGGGCCCCGGCCCCGCCGGGGGTGACGCCCCCGCTGACCCCCGCCCGGCCCCGGGATAACGGGGAGGCTGAGTGGCCGAGAGCGCCTCCCGTGGGCCTGGCCCCGCCCCCGCTCTGGGAAGGGGAAACTGAGGCCCAGGCCCCACAGCCGGGGGGGGGGCGGGGGGAGGGGGCGCTGTGCCAGGCCCGGGGCCCAGCTGGCTAAGGGAGGGGGCGGCCCTGGGCCGGGCGGGGGCCCCGCGGGGCCCGGAGTCACGCTGCCAGGGCAGCCCCCTGCCCCGGCGCATCTTGTCCCGTCGGTGACTGGCCGCGCTCCCCTGGCGGCCCCGGGGGCTTCCCCTGCAGGTGGGCCTTTCCCCGCGCGGGCACTTTCCCCGGGAGGCCTTTGTGGGGGCCCCCAACGGGCCGGGGGGAAGGAGGGGAAGGAGGCCGGGCCCCTGGAGCCGCCGCCGGGTGAGAGGAGCGAAACGCGGGAAGGACCGGACTCTGTCAGCGCATCAGCAGGGCCTGGTCCGAGACCTTGACCTAAATGGCTGCACGTCCAAAGAGCCTCCGATATCACAGTGTCTGAGGGGAGGGGATCATTCACCTGCGCCTGGAGCACTTAGAGTCCCATCTGTGGAATGGGAGCAGCCGGGCCGGGAGGGCGGAGGGGAGGAAGGGCGGCCTCCCGGCCCCCGGGGCGCAGCCTGTCACCCGCAGCCGCCCTGAGGCAGGACTGGGGCCAGGGACTGCCTCCGGGTGTGAGCGAAGGCAGGGGATTTATACACCCGTTATCTCCCCGCCCGGGAGCCTGCACTGTATAGTGTGGGCGGTGAGCGCCCTGAAGGCAAGGAGCTGTTTGTTTATATTTATGCACCCCCATCCCTGCTCACTCTAGGTGTGTGTGTATGCACAGGTGTTTATATATCTCCTTGCCTTCAGGGAGCCTGCACTGCACACTCACACACACTCACACATCCTCTGACACACACAGTCATTCACACACTCACACACACACACACAGACACACACACATCCTCTCACACTCACACACACACTCACACATCCTCTGACACACACGATCATTCACACACACACACACACACACATACACACACTCTCTCTCTCACACACACTCTCTCACACACACTCTCTCTCACACACACTCACACACTCACACACTCACACACTCATACACACACTCTCTCACACTCACACACACACTCACACATCCTCTGACACACACAGTCATTCACACACTCACACTCACACAGACACACACACATCCTCTCACACACACACTCACACACACCCCGGGTCCCAGAGGGTGCCACAGCCGGGCCAGCGCCCTCAGAGAGAAGGAGCTCGGCCGCCTCCAGCCCTGGGCGCCTTCCCGGGCGGGCGCCGGCTCCGGCAGCTGCTGCCGCTTGGCAGCGGGGCCTGGCAGGTGTGTCTCGAGGCCCTGAGGATGCGCGTCTCGGGCTGGCCGCACCTGCTCTAGCCCGCGCCGCGGGGCGACTGTTGGCTGGTTCTGAGCTGCCGAGTGTGGGAAGGAGGCGGCTCGTGGCTCCCTGGGCCCGCCCCGGCAGCCCCTGTGGTCTAGCAGGGCCCTTGTTGGGGAACTGGCCAGAGGCGGAGGGGGAAGGGACCCGGCTCCGGCAGATTAGTCACCGCACCCCCACATCCGGGTGGGCCCCTCAGGGCCCAGTTGTTCATCTCAAAGCTGCCCCTGGGCTGCCGCAGGTGGGGGAGGTTACGAGCCTGGGCCTTCCTGGAAGGTCGCAATTTCAGCGTCCTTTCTGACTGTTGTTGGGAGTAGCTTCGGAACTGGCAGCTCCTCGTGCGGGGAACGTTCCGGCGTTCATTAGTGCTGGCCGCGTGTCGGGCGCCGTGCTTGCCTCGGGAGTGTAAGTGTGAGCAAAGGCGGCCGTCATCCTGGGGGGGGGTCACAGCTAAGGAGGGGAGTCAGTCTGCCAGGGGCACAGCGGAGGCGAGGGGCCTCCTTCTGGGGGGCGAGAGTGGCGGGGGGAGGGGAAGGGCCTGGGCACCTCCCCCCAGCGGGGCTCCTAGGAGGAGGCTGCTGGGAAACACCAGTGTCCGAAGAAGCCCAAGGGAGAGGAGGCAGGAAGTCAGGGAACATGGGGGACCGCTCACTGGCTCATGTGGCCTGGGCCTGGGCGGCCTGGAGTCCGGAGGGCTCCTCTCACAGATTAGGAAACCGAGGCCAGCGGGGTCATTGAGGAAGGGCTTGAACTCCAGCCCAGCTGGCACCCTTAATGCAGCAGCACGACGGTGTCGTTGGCTCGCCTATCAGGGCTGAGCCCTTTGGGGTGAATGTTTTCTGAGTAGCCAGTGATTGTCCCAAAGGGACCAAAGAAAACCTAAGAAAACCTTCAACATTGGAATGAATCTACTACTTCCCAGGTGAGCTGCGAACACCAGGGGCTCCATAGAGAGTTCAAAGCTTCCTTGTCTGTGACCAGTTGCCAGAGCATCCTCCCGGACTTGTTCCTTGCCCCAGATCCCTGCAACGGCCGCTCAGTGCAGTCCTTCCTCAGGAGACCCTTGGCGGGGGCTGGAGGCTACTGCCTGATTGGGCCGGGCAGGGGAGCCCAGGCCCTGGGATGCAGCCGTCTTGGCCGGCTCTGCGGATGGCCGCTGGGCCCGATGAGCGGCTCCCCTTGGAGAGGGGCTCCAGTTGCCCAGCCCACTGTCTTCCTGAGGCTGCCGTCAGGCTACAAACCGTGGGATGGGAGGATTCTTAGAAGAATCACAGTCACAAGCATCTTTTCAGGCAACGTTTATTAAATGCCTGCTGTGTGCCCCGTTCTGGAACTCGGAGGCCAAGAAGAGCTAGGTCTCCCACAGGGAGCTCACATCCTGTGGGGGACAGACAGACGTCATCTGCTTGTACGCACAGAGATACACACCCAAGTAACTCTGGGAGAAAGTCTCTGGGAGGGCAGAGGGGGACGCCGCAGGCGGAGCTGGCGAGCAGGCCAGTGCTGTGGAAATGTCACAAGAAGAGGTCCTTGCAGTCCCAGGTATCAGTGAAGCCGGTGGCCGTGAGCTTGTGAGTGAGGAGCGGCCCAAAAGCCATCACCGAGGAGCCAGCTGGACCCACAAGGAGGGAGAAAGAGCCCATCAGAGGAATGGCCTCTTGGCCCTCTTCTCCACATCTTCTCCACGCCTTCTGCCACATCTCTGCTTGAGATCTTGGGGAGACTAGCCGGCTTCGATCCTCTGCACCCACCCAGTCTGAGGCTGGGGGAACCATCAGCAACCGCCTCCTGAAGGCTTCCTCGCTAGAAAGCTGAGAATCTTCCGGCCCGGCCTCCTTTGCTTACCACCTTCCCCTGTGAAAATGGCAAACTCCCAAAGACATGGCCTTCGTTTTGTGCTCGGCACAGAGCCTGGCTCCCAGAAGGCACCTAATGTCTGCTGACTGTGGCCTGCCCAACCCAGGGACCAGAATGTCTCCCTGTTGGGGACTCCCCCAGTGAGGAGGGAATTCTGCAAATCCTGCTTATTCTTAAAGGGCAAATGCAGGCCACAGACTCCCTTCCAAACGCTTCTCTTGGTCAAAGGCCATAAGATAGCAATGAAGCGGGGTCCCAGTGGGTCCCTTTATGAAGCCGGATAAACACTTGTGGATTGTGGGGACTCCTGGGCTGTGGCCAGCGAGGTGCCCCCAGCTCTCCGGTTCTGTGTCCTCCACTCCCCACCCCATCTTGTGCACAGCCGGCAAGCAAATTGGATTAACAGGTTTGAAATAGGAAAGCCCCTAATGCCTTATACTTTGTTCAATGGGAAAGGACCTAGAATTCAGAGCTGCTTCTACAAAGAAAGAGCATCCGTTCCTCTTAGAGAGACGTCAGGGGCCGAGCCTGAAAGTCCCCGTCCTGAGCAACTTGGCCCCGGATGTAAAACTGAACGTTGTCCAGTTAGATGATGTAGAAATTAGGCAGAAGCTCTGAAATACAGATGATTTCCTGCTACCTTCAATCACATGGGATTCACCCTCCCTTGACCCCACGCTAGCCAACCCTGCTCCTACCTCCCACCTCACCACCCCTTCGTTCAGGTTTCTTTTGTGTGTTTCCTTGTATTAGGATGGAAGCTCCCCGAGAACTGCGGCTGCCTTTTTGCTTATGTTATATTCTGAGTACTTAGTCCCGTGACACAAAGTAAGCTCTCAAAGTAATCCTTCCCTCCCTCCTTCCTTCTCTCCCTCCCTCCCTCCTTCCCTTTCTCCTTCCTTCCCTCCCTTCCTCCTTCCCCCTTCCTTCCTCTCTCCCTCCCTCCCTTCCTTTCTTCCTTTTGAATTTCCTTGTCTGTGTGTCTATTTTTTTCTATAGAAAGCAAACTCTCCCATGGGGCTCTTGGCCCCTTTTCCTCTGCCATGGGCTTAAAGCTTGATCTGGTTTATAAAGCGCCAGCCAGCTCCAAGATTTTCAGAAGTGCAGGCTTGGGAGAACCGCTCATTTGTGTTTTTAATCCTTTATCCATATTTCCTTAGGATCTGCTGCCACTTGTTACCAGCCCTGGTGCCCAGGGAGGAAGGGATAATGATCAGCAAGTGGGGAAGGGTCCAGGGGCCTCAGCTGTTGAGTGGGAAGTGGCCCAAAACGTGTCACCAAAGGGAAGGGTGTGAAACACACGTATCCATACGTGCACGTGCTCAGATGCCCATTCACATGCACACACACACGATACACGTACAACTGAAGGCCTTAGAGGAAGGCCCCGTATGAAAGGATGGAGGCGGGATCCACGCCGGCACATAGTAGGACTTCGGAAGTGCTTGCTGACTGATCAGACTCTCCATAAGTGGGAACATTTGTAGCCCCTTCTTCACAGCTGGGAGAGGAGCAAAGGAAGGTGTCCATGAAGCGCTTTGCAGACCTGCCTCCCTTGGGTGCTGTTGACCGCAGCCATCACTGGAGCGGGGCAGTGAAAGTGGGTCAGAATCTGGAGCTTCAGGTGGTGTCCTCCCTGTGTCCCCTTTCCCTCCTTTCTGCCCAGGGGCACTGGCCTCTGGGCCAAAGATGCAGGAAGGACCTGGTGGCTCCCTTGGCTTTTCCCCCTCTGGAGCTGAGGTCTGAGGAGTGGGCTCCCCAGCACCTCTGTCACCTCAGGCCCTCCCCGGCGCGGCTGCAGCTCACTACTCCTGAAGCCTGGCTCTGGCGGTAGCTCCCCTGCTCAGGAAGCTTCCGTGGCTGCCTGTTGCCACCCTAATCACATGCGAGCCCAACGCGGGCCTGGAGCTGCTGCGCACTGTGGGGGCGGCCAAGGGGCTCACCCCAAGGGGAGCAGCCGGTGTTTCCTCTCTGGGCTGCAGCCCGACTTCTAGCCCTGTGAGGCCCTCGTGCTGTCCGGCTTGCAGCAGCAGAATTGGGACGTGTCTGGCAGATCTGTACAAGCCCAGTGGGACCCGGCCATATCAGCGTGTGGTTTTCTAAGCGTGCAGCCACGTTGGGTTCTGGCCTGTTTCTGTTAGTTTGACACCCGACCCCCAATAATCCACGTTCTTCAGACCCCCTGGTCTCTGGGAGGCCCCGGCCCAGCGTGGAGCCTTTTCCGGCACCCGACACACTTCCTCTCTGCTCTTCCTTCCTCCTTCCAGCCTCACGCGCCGTTTTCTGCTAGGAAGCCTTGCTCAAGTCTCTACCCCCCCCCCAATTATTTCTCACTTGGCGTTTATTTTCCGTTTCCTGATCTCTGGGTGCTTTGGTTTCTGCCAAGAGAAGGGGGGGTGGGGACTGGTAGGTTCTTCCCCTCACGTGCCCCCGGAGGCTCTTCATCCTTGGATCCGGGTGAGAAGAGAAATACCTTCTGCTCTCCTCCCTGAGTGATGGCCCCGATGTGGCAGCCGCCGGCAAGGTCCCGTCCTCTCGACAGCCCCGGCCTGGAGGGGCAGAAAGGGAAAATGCCACTGGGCACATTCAGCACACAATCCACAGTCTGTGCCGCAGAGTGTTGCTTTATGGAGCGCTTTTCGGACCGTTCTGATGTGCTCAGAGTTTCCAGCTTCAGCCCTTCTGCAGGCAAACCTCCCAACCACAGGGGGGCAGAGAAGGGGAGAGGTCAGACCCCCCACAGGAACTCCAGGACTGGCCACTGTCACTGTCAGAGGGAGCAGAGAGGAGGACGAACTGAAGGGCCACTCCCATTCCTTGGGTTCCAGGTTTCAGGACTCTCTGTCTCTCTCTGTCTCTCTCTGTCTCTC
>CM037000.1:7664481-7946981 GCA_020854095.1 Dasyurus viverrinus | reverse complement strand
CGCCGATTAACGGGAGTGTGTCCAGAGAAAGAAGGCCTCGGGTCCCGCCAGGGCTGCCCAGGGGTTGGAGACCTTCAGCCTGGGCTGTCCAACCGACTTGGCATTTATCAAGCACCTACTATATGCTGAGCGCTGGGATACAATTGCTAAAAGACGGTTCTTTCCTCAGGGCGCCCACAGACTTATGGGAGAAGGGGAGACAGGCAGGAGGGACCGGGAAGGGAAGCATAGGTGGGATAACCAGGCCCAACAGATGCCCAGGGGACAGAGCTCTGGGGGGGGGGGGGCAGAACCGGCCCCACCCAGCGTCTCCCGCACTTGAGGATCTCGGGCCAGATGAAGTCTGAGTCTCTCAGGGTCTCCACCCCCCGGACCTGTTCCTGCCTCTTCCCTCCCTCTGGCTGGAGAGGGTCTAGGTGGGACCTCAGAGAGCTCCTCCCTAACCCCTCCATTTTCCAGGGAGATTCCCCCTCCCCCTCAGCCAGCTGACACTCTGGGTTTCAGGCCCTCTAGATGCTTGCCTGTCAGCTTGTTTCCCTTCAGACTCAGCCCCCTTTGGGTGCCCTTCTGCTTCCTTAGAGTGAGCGCTTCCTGGAGCCTCTCCTTGTGTCCCAGGCTTAGCAAGGTGGCAGCTTGGGCTTGCCCTTAGGACCTACCGAGGGCCCCGAGGGGGGCTGGTTATGGTGGGGAGCTTCGCCGGTCCCACCCCCTGTTCTCAGGTGTCTCCCCCAATGTTGAGTCCCGACTGTTTTCAGTGAAAATGAAATTTCAACGTCATCCACTTGATCAGAAAGGATTCCACTTCCCCCAGGGTCCACCGCGGGCGCCCCGGGAGACTGGGACCCCAGGGGCTATAGCAGGTGAGAATGCGCCTGCGGTTGCTGTCCCCCCCTTGATCTGGGCTTCTGGAGAGAGGGTCAGTCAGTGTTTCCCGCCCTAAAACTAGGGAAGTGGTTTCAGGAGGGACAAGCACCCCAAGTTCCCCGACCCCGGGCCAGTGATTCCGCTGAAGGAGGAAAGGGGGAGTGAGAGTAACTACACTGGAGATTGTCAGAGGGTGGGGAAGTTGGGAACGAGGGCAGGAAGTGGGGGGAGGAGGAGGATGTGGCCTGGACTTCCCCAAAGACCTCGGAGCACCCAAGAACCCGGCCCGGGCACAGGGAGCAGGGCAAAGGGCCACAAAGGGACTGGGAGCCAGGGGAGCAGGAGCCAGTCAGCGCTGGATCCGCTTCCCTTTTGTTCTAGGAACTGGTTTGGGAGCTGGAATGACCGGTACCTGGGCCGTGGCCAGCACTTGGCGAGCACCTGGCCCCCCAGGTTCATTGTGCATTTGGTCGGCTGAGGAGCGCTCTGAGGCTCAGTTTCCTCACCTGTACAGTGGGGAGCTCAGACCAGGGGATCCCTCGGCCCTTGGAGCCAGGCTGTCCCAGTTCTGCTGCCCCCCCAGAGCCCGTTTCTCCCTGCAGCACTTGGCGAGCACCTGGCCCCCCAGGTTCATTGTGCATTTGGTCGGCTGAGGAGCGCTCTGAGGCTCAGTTTCCTCACCTGTACAGTGGGGAGCTCAGACCAGGGGATCCCTCGGCCCTTGGAGCCAGGCTGTCCCAGTTCTGCTGCCCCCCCAGAGCCCGTTTCTCCCTGCAGCACTTGGGGCGTCCCTCTGTACAGTGCATTTCTCGCTCTGTGAGGCAGCCCCTCTGGGAGACCGTGGCGGACTTGGCAACTCACCCTGGTTGTGTGACTGGGAGAACCTGAGGGGGCTCCGGGCTCAGGGCCGCACACTTTCACCTTCAGGGGACTCTGGAATGGGCTGGCTGCCTTGAGTCAGTCAGTGCCAGGGACTCTGGGGTATGATGGGGCCTGGCAAGGAGAGAGGGGCGTCTGATGGAGGCCAGGCCCCTCAGCTTGTAGGTGAGCCCCAGGGCCCCCCCAAGTGCAGGCGCACCCTGAGAGCAGATCAGGCTCGCGCTTGGTGCACAGTGGGCGCAGGATACGCGCCCCTCCCTTCACCCTGATGCTTGGCTCAGACCAGGCTGCCCTTAGTGAAGAAGCTCCCGGGGATCTTTAGGGAAAAGCACAGACCTCTTCTCTGCCTCCCTGCACAGGCCGGCCCCGGGGCCTCTTTCCTGCCTGGCCCACCTGCCCATTCCCCAGATTCTCGGGGCGCCAGCTCAGCGGCCCCGGACGTCTTTGCCCTCAGGAGGTCTCCATCCTCACGGGGCAGACAGAACTCACACGACGCGGCTCCCGGCCAGTCCGGGCCCCACTGCGGGGTCCGAGGGGAGGCCCTGCAGAGGGGGAGGGGAAGGGCTGCGCCCAGAGAGCCTAAGCTGGAATCTTTCTCAGCTGCCTCCTGTCCGTGGTCCTGCCTTCCTGGGCTCTTCCTCCTCATCTAAGGAGGAGGAAGAGAAGGAGGAGGAGACGGGGCCTGGGAAGGTAGCTCTGCCTCCTGGATCCTCAGGACCAGGTCCTCGTGTTGAAGGCCGAGCCCCTCGGTCTCTCACCTTTCCCTGTTGGATGCCATTTCTGCAGCTTCCCTTACCCCCGTGTGGCTGAGGGTAGGCCAGGCCGGGGGTTCCCCTTTGGCCACAGAAGAGTCTCCTCCTTCCCTCTGAGAACTTGTTGTTGACCCAGAAGGCACAAGATGGAAATGGCCAGTTCCTGTTTCTAACTGGGCTAGATTAACCACACCGTGACCTGACGTGCCGCGTGCCTGCGGAGACGTCCGAGCTGCGGCCTCAGGAGGTTCTCTGCTGCTGCTGGGATCCCTCGGAGGCCCAGGGCCAGCTGCCTGGCCCACACCGGCCTCGGCCCCGCCGGGAATGATGCTGGCCGGGGAGCTGCAGTGTGAGCCAGGTCCCAGTGTTAGGGAGGCGGCGGCCCCACCCAAGAGAAGCTTGAATTCCAGCTAATGCGGCAGAAAACGGCTGGGGGTTATCCACCCGCCAGGCTCAGAGACCAGGAGCGCTGAAAATGGCGCCGCAGCCCCCCGGGCGGCCCTGGGTCTGGGGGAGCAAGGGGGTGGAAGGAGGGATGGAGACGGGGAGAGATTGAGATAGAGACAGACGGAGAGAGATATGGAGAGACAGAGAGATAGACAAAGAGAGAGAGACAGAGAAGAGAGCTTTGGGAAGCAGGGGAGAATGCCTTTGCATTGGACTCCCAGGGAGCTTTGCTTTTCTGTCAGAAATGGGCATTTCGGAGACAGACGAGAGCCCCAGCATGCTTCTTCCTGCAGAGAAGGGTGTTTGTTGTTTTGGGGGCGGCAGGAGGGTCTCTTTTTGTTGTGGTTTTGTTGTGGTTTCTGCTTTAAAGGAGGAGATGGAAGAGCAAGTGTGTGTGTCTGTGTGTGTATTGGGGGTAGGGGTGGGGGGTGTGAGAGTGTGTGTGTGTGTGTGTGTGTGTGTGCACGCAGGCCCTTGCCATGAGTGACCCTGCAGAATTTGGGGAACACCGTGAGAAGGGGAGGCCACTGGAGCTCACCAGACTGACCTGGGAGGAAGAAGAAGAGAGCTGCCCGCCTGCTGCTCCGTGTGGTGGGCCCGGGTCCAGCCTGGGGTGGCTCAGCCCAGGGCCTCCTGGGACCCCGGCCCCTTGGCCCTGCCCTTGGGCTCTGGGCTCCGGCTGCTGCCCAGTCTGTTTCCCAGGCGCGCTCCCTTCTTGCTCTCTCCTGGCCCTGTGTAAGTGGCCCAGGCTTCTGGGGGGAAAGGGGCTCTTCCTTGGCCTGATCCCGTCCTGCTCCTGGAGTTTGCCCTTAGACTTAGAAAAGCCTCGTGCCTGTGGACGTTCCCGACCCTGCACTTGGCCCTGGAGCCCCCTTGTCTCTGGAGAGGGCTGGTGCTCACATGGGGAGTCTGGCGGCGTCCTCGGCGCGGGTCCCTGGCACTCTTGGGGACGCCACAGAAAGGGGCGAGGGGCGCCAATGCCAACGGAAGGGAACACGGACGGGAGGCTTGGCTTTTGGCGGAGCAGCAGCTGGAGAATGAAGGGACTCCTTGGGGAGCGGGGGAGGCCCAGCGTCATCCGTGAGAGAGATTTTGTCTTGCACCAAGAAGCAGACAAAGTGCAGAAAGACCCGAGTTCAAATCCTGGGTCTGTCACTTAGTCTGCACCACCTTAGTTTCCTCATCAGTAAAATGGGGGTGAGTTTTGTCTCTGAGGACCGTGGGCCCAGAGGCCCTGTTCCCCTTGTCCCCTGCCCCGTAACGTCCCCGAACAAGGCGGTTGCAGATAGGAGCATGAGTTTTTCTGCGAGCCTGGGCCTGCAGCACCTCCAGGTCGGGCAGTGAGGGAGCCACTGTTCTGCCCCCCCCCACCTCGTGACTGGTTCTGGGCGCGCCAGAGCCTCTGGAGCTCCTTGAGCCCGATGAGCCTTTGTGTTAACGGGGGCTCCAGAGGGGGCTTCACTCTGTCGTGGTGTCTCATCCGCGCGACTTCTGGCTCTGGGCCTGCCCTTGTTGGGACTAACAGACAGGGCCAAGTGTAGTTCCTGTGCAGTAGACCTTGCACAGGAAATGTGGGGGACATGGATCCCCTCGGGGGCAGAGCCACAGACAGAGCCAGCCCTGGGAGATGGCCCCAAGCAGAGCCAGGAAGCCCCAAACACCAGCTGCCGGGATGGGGGGCAGCATGCCTCCCAGGGGCCCACCCACAGAGGGGTGCCATTGGACAGGCTCCTCAACCTGCCCTCAGGCCTCGGGCCCCTCCCAGGCTTCACATTGTCCCCCTAAGGAAGCCGGCTCTGGGGGTCAGCCCTTTTTCCAGAGCTCTGACACATCACGGAGTCTACCTGGCATGGATGAAGGGGAATGGATGAAGGGGAAGGGGTCGCCGGGCCTCCTTGGAGCCAAACCCTCCTTCCTGCTCTGATGTCCTTTCTGGCCGAGCGATGGGAGGGAGGGGGTCGATGGATCCTTGGTAACAGAGGTCTGTTCTTTCTGCTTCCAGACGATCATAAGAGAGGGGATGCTGATGAAGCAGACGAGTTCCTTCCAGCGCTGGAAGAGAAGGTACTTCAAACTTCGAGGACGGACGCTGTACTACGCAAAAACGGCCAAGGTGAGAGGCAGGGTCCCCTCCCCCCCAGGCAGGGTCAGTGATCCCCGTGGTCAGAGGGCGCCACTGAGCCAGGGCAGAAAGGGCAGTGGTTCCCAGTGACCGGCTTGGGCTGTGAGCTCAAGGTGTGGTCTCCAGTCCCTGCTACAACTCCTTTTTTGTTCATATGACATTTCTTAAATGGCTCATCTGTTTTTAAGGAGAAAGGAGAAATCGCGTCTCCCAATCACCCAGAGACAGGATGTTTAGAATCTGTGAAAAGCAGACAGAACGTCCTGGGGTCACCAGCTTCGCCCGAGCCTTGCCCCCGGCCTTGGGGATGAGTGGGGCTTCCCAGCTCTGGGACAGGGGTTTCTGGGCAATGGTTTCCCAGCTGTCCCCTCTCGTGGCCTTGGGCCTGTGGGCCACCGCCGGCTATTCAGCTTTCATGACTAGAGATTTGTGGGCGTCCCTGCCTGGGTGTCCCCAGGCAGAGGAAATGGGGCCGGCCCCAGCCCCGGCTCCGGCAGGAAGGAGAGAGGCTTGCCCGCCTCGGTGCCCCTCCCTTGGCAGGGCCTTGGACCAAAAGGAGAAGTGAGAAAAGCTGACCCGACTCTGCAGAGCCTGAGTAAGGCCTCAGTACCCGGACCTTGGCTTTCTCTGCCGGGCCGTGGCTCTGCTGGCGGATGGTGCCGTGGGATTCCCCCAGGGATGCAAGGAACGCTGGGCAGGCTCGGGGGCCACAAAGGTGGGGGTGACCTGAGAGGCCCCACCCAGGCAGGAACCCTCCCCTGCTCCGCCCAGCATCTTCCCACTGCTCCTTCCCTGGGGCCCAACAGAACAAGTCCCTCTCCCTTCCAGGTGACAGCCCTTCAGATCCTTCCCCTGAGTCCCCTCCTTTCCTGCTGAGCAGCCCCCGTCCCTCCTTCTGGGGCCTTCATCGGGCTCTGGGGGAGCTTCAGGTGGTAGCCATAGCAACCATCATACTAAGCAACACAGCCCTGGAGGCTCCTGGGCCCACTCACGGGCTGCAGAGCGAGCAGCCTTTTGTGCTCTGACGAGAGGAGGACCCAGCAGGGCCCCGACCTCTTGCCCTGCGCCCTGGGCCACATTCAAAGTAGCTCCTGGGGAGCTCGAAGGACCCAGACAGGCGCGTCACAGACGGGCTGTGCTCTGTGGGACTCTGCCCCCTTCTGGGCTATGCCTTTCCCCTGCCCTGCTACTTCTACCCTTCTGGCCTGTTAGTGTGGCTTAAATGGGGTTCCTGCTCTTTTCAAGCTGCTTTTCTACCTTTGCTCCTGTGGGGGCTTCCCATCCCTGTAGACTCAGCCAGCGCCAGGGCGGCGGTTCCAGAGCATTTCGGGGCCTGTTTCTGGTGGAAGGCCGAGGTCGCGCTTGCCCCAGAATGAGCCACGGGGATTTTTGAGGGAGAATTGAAGGGAATGCGAGAGTTCTTGCTGTTTGATAACTGAAAGAGAGCCGGGCTACGGTTGGGCGCGTTCTCTCTCCCCTTTGTCTCACAGGCTCAGATATAATTGCATTGAGTGCAAGGAGCCTTGAAACGTTGGGTCCATTTTGCAAATCAGAATCATGTCATGAATTTAAAGTGGGAAGGGCCGGCTTGGGAGCAGAGGTGCCAGAGCATGGCAGCCTCCCGATCGGGAGACGTTGAACCAAACAGCTACCGATAGATAGACCCGAGAGAAAGCTGATTTCAGGTTTTCTGCAGCCCCCGCATCCAGCTGGATCTCATTGTCTTTGCCTTTAATTGAGGTACATTTGGAGAATGGGAGAGTGCCCCTGGGAGAAGCCCGGTTCCTTGCCTTTGTTTGGGAGAGCTGTTAGCAGCCCCCAGAGGGAGGGGCCTCCGGGCTCCCAGAGCATTCTTAGGAGGGTCTTTCGATGAGAAAGGCAGAGGGCCCACCTGGCTTGGGACGCATCCGAACTCAGGATTTCCGTCTTTCTATTACCAGTCGATCATCTTTGACGAAGTGGACCTCAGTGATGCCAGCGTGGCCGAATCCAGCACCAAAAATGTGAACAACAGCTTCACGGTAAGCCCCCTGCCGCCTCTTCCTGCGTCTCTGAGAGAACTGGCCCCTCTGGTCGCCCTCTGGAGTCACCTTGTACTCTTTAGGGCCCCCTCTGGTAAATGGGGGTGAGTTTTCACCATTGGTCCATGGCTGCCGAGGAAGCGGCCCCTGCAGGAGGGTGGAGGAGATGGTTTGACTCTGGGACAGCAGGGCCAGGTTTGGCTTGGTGTTTGTGGTGTGGTAAAGGGCATGGCAGGAGTGGGCATAGGCTTGGGCTCCCAAGAGCCTCGCTGCCTGCTATGTCCCTAGGTTGCGCCTCAGCGAATGATTCCCTAGTTATTATCTAAGTCATTGCTTAATTGGTTCCCTGGAGGGAGTTCTCCTCTCTTAGGTTCCTCCTGTTGATGAAATAAGAAATCAAACTTGATCCTTCCTTTGATCTTCTGAATTTCTTCTTTTGTTCTGGTGGAATTGTCAGTTTGTTAGTGCCGGGTTTATAAAAACACTCAGACCTTGGTTTGTGGGCTTTCTCCTCTTTACAAGTAGGAACCAGATCTCCCCCAGGGCCAGTCCTGAATCCTTTGTTGTTCTTTGAGTTGTTCTTTTGCCTACAGAAGGGGCCCTGAGCTGACCTTATTTGTGTGATCCTCCAGCCTTCCATCTCTTCTCGTTTCCTTTTTGCTCCTTTCCGTACTGTCTTGATTTCTGAGAGAGAAATGTGGGCGTTTCCTCTGGTGCTTGTCCGACTCTTTTTGCGCCCCACTTTTCCTTTGTGGCTTTCGATGCTTGCTGTGCCCACATGGTTAATGCTGATGGATTTCTTAGGCCAGGGTACCCTCATGCCCCGTGGGGTTTTCTGTTTCGTGATGTGTATTTGAGGAAACTTTCTCTGAAATGAGGATGGCAGCCCTTGAAGCAGAATCCTTCTGGAAGGGGCTGAGAGGGCGTCTGGTCCAATCCCTACATTTTGTGGGCAAAGAAACCAAGGTTAGGGAAGTTGTGACAAGATTTAGGTCCCACAAAGGATGGGATTTGAACCCAAGGCCTCATCATGTAGGCTCCTGCGGCCTCCCTGGGGTGCCATGTTTCTTGCATGCGGCAAGTTGTTGGGCTCCGTTTCTGATCTTTTCTGCTTTTCACTTTGGTTTCGTTGGCCAGTTTAGTCGGTCAGCTTTCACAGTTATGATTGTGTTTCCGCCTTCAGTTCCTCTTCCACTTTTGGATGCACCAGGTTCTGAGGTTGTTTTGCATTCAGCCGCCTGATTAGCGTCCCCCTCCCACCCTCCGCCCAAGTCCAAAATCCTTGATCTACCCTGATTTATTACTTTTTTTTTTTTTTAATATGTTTCCCTTGTCCATCACAGAAAAGCAGATGGCCGCTTCTCCTCCTTCAGCCTGTTTCCCTGTGTTTGAATGTTCTTCATCGGTGGAAAGCCCTTCTAAGAAATATTAATTCAACCTTTTCTCTTTTCTCATTCTTTTTTCTTGTAATAAAGTCCAATATCTGACCCCTTGTCTTGGACTTTGCCCCCAAATATTCTCTCTGTTTATCATCTGTGATAAGATTTCCAGAGGACTTTAGCTTTGTTTCCTCCTTTGGACAGCTGCCTTCCCCACCTCCTTTAGAAATTGAATTTAATCTGTCTAATTGTTCGCCACTTTTTTTGTTTCTTTCTGCCGCCATTAAAGAAAAACAGAGAAAGACAAACCCCTGTGACAAGTAAGCATAGTCTAGAAAAACAAATCCTCACATCAGCTGCATCCAAAACATAGATAAGGTCAGTTGTGGACATTCCTTGTCCATCCTCTAGAGCCAAAGTGAATCATTGTGTTGATCAGGACTCTCAAGTCTATTACAATGTTGTTGTAGAACGGATTCCCCGGCTGCTGGTCGCTTCACTCTATATCATTTTATACAGATCTTCCCAGTTCTTCTAAGGCCATCCTTCTTTGTCTTTTTTTAGAGCTTAATCCTATTCTAGTCCATAATTTGTTCATATGTTCTCCATTTAATGGCTGGACCAGTTTACAGCTCCACCAACAATGTATTTGTGTGGCTGTTTCCCAGAGTTTCTCCCAGGATTGATCATTTCCCATTTTTTTTTTTTTGCTAAGAATCTCTTAGATGTGGACTCCAGAGCAGCCCAGAATTGTGATGCTGGGAAGAGGGACGTGTGGGCCCATCCCCCCCCGCAGATGTTTCTCACAGAAATGGCCTGTTCATGTTCTTTGACCGATTATAAGTTCTCCATCCCCTGTTGGTGCAGAAGTCATGTGTTTACACAGGGAGAGAAGGAGAAAGCGGCTCCATCATCAAAGCACCCAAAGTCACCTGAGCCACTCAGGACCCCAACCTCCCCCCTGAAAAGTCAGGGAGTGTTTTTCTTGCCAGGCTCCACTTCAGAATGATTCCTGTTTGTTGGATTTTCCCATTAGTGTCTTCTCCAATATTCTCTCTCTCTGTTTTTTGCTGAGGCAGTTGGGGGTAAGTGACTTGCCCAGGGTCACACAGCCAGGAAGTGTTAAGTGTCTGAAGTTAGATTTGAACTCGGGTCCTCCTGACTCCAAGGCTGGTGCTCTCTCCACTGCGCCCCCTAGCTGCCCCAGTGTTCTCTTCATAGCCACCAGCCCAAGAGGGTTTCTTTCCTTTGGTTGTGTCTCCGTCTCTCTCTGTGTTTTGTTCCTGCTTTTCTCTCTGTGTGTCTCTCTTTTGATTGTTTATATTTTTAAATTAATGAACATTTCTTTTCTCTTCCATCGCTCACTTCCCTCCTTACGTGGCTCTCGTGTGGATGGAAGCCCAAGCGCCCCCACCCAAGGGTTACCTGCCGATTCTCCCGGGGGTGCAAGGGAGCCGGTGGCTCCGACTGAGCGTCTCCTGGCTCCCGGGGCCGCTCCCATGGGCCCGTGCATGGGACGCTCTGGGGCGTGGGAGGGGGTCCTGCCCCGCGAGGCTTAGGAGACACAGGTGAAGGTAATCCCAGGGTTTGGGGAGTGTGTGAGGGCTTGGTCTTGACTGAGAGTCCTCCTGTTAGACAGATTTCGCCCCAGCTGGGGACCTGGCGGGTGCGGGGGCCGGCCGGCCTGCCGGCGTCATCCAGGGCCTCCGATCCTGGCCGGCTTTCCTGCTGTCTGGGCTCCCCGCCAGCGCTCGGGCCGTCCACCTGTCACCCCCTTAGTGCCCGGGAGCAGCGGCTGCTGCCAGCTTTCAGGCGCTTGGGGGACGGCCCTTCTGCTCTTGGCACTTCCTCCTGCCCCTCCACGTCCTCCTCAGGCCCCGTCCTGGGCCCTCCAGGGAGGCGTTTTTACTTCTCTGGCTGCCCTAAGGCTCCCTGATCCCCTGAGATTCTCCACGAGGAGACCGTTGCTGTAGCGGGGCCTTGCCCTTCGTGGGGAGCTCGGGGTCTCTAAAGGCGCCCTCTGAACGAAGGGATGGAAACATTAACCCCGCGACCGCCCTCCAGGAAGGAGCTGTGTCCTTGAGGGGGCATTTCCTGTTAACATGAGGGTGGTGAGGAGAGAGCCCCGGCAGACCCGGCTCCGGACTCGCCCTTTGGGGCACGGCCTTGTCTCCCCCGGAAGAGGACATGGGAGCCCCCCAGTCAGGCACAGACACAGTCGGCTCGGAGTCCCTTAACCTCGGGGACCTTAATGAGGTTGCCAAACTTGGGTCCCGAAAGCCTGCCAGGGAAGGTGTGGAGCGTCCACCCGGGAGTGACCGCCGCTCCTCCTGGTGCCGGGCCTTGAGGGAGTAAGGAAAAGAGCCCAAAGGGTGGCCTCGAGTTCCTCCTTTCCCTCCTCCCCCTCCCCGAGAACCGGCCCATAAAACCAGAGGAAAAGGGGGAAAGGGAAAAAATCAGCTTTCTTAATAAAGCCAGAAAATCCCTGCAGGGCCGCCCTGGGGGCCTCCCGCTCGGGGAAGAGATGGGGGGTCTCGCCCCGAGACCTCCAGGGCCAGGTCTGTGTGGCCTAGAGCCACAACCTTCCTCCCCTCTCCTCCTTGTCCCTGCCCTTGCAGGAAGGAAGACGAGAAAAACGTCCTCGGGCCGTGGGGCGAGACTGGTGAGAACCAACCTCGAGGAGGGGATCCTGGGGATCCTGGCGCAGCCCAGCCTGAGGTCCGGGTGGCCCGAGGCAGGCGTCCGGCCGGGCCTCTCCCCATGTGGGAGCAGCCCTCCCCCCCTTCCCCCCGGGGGCTTCTTGGCCAGGATCCTGAAAGGGCAGGGGAAATGAGGCATCCCAGTGAAGGGCCCCAGGAGGATGGCCCAGGGCGCCCTCCGTGGGTGAGAAGGAGCAGAAGTTTCCTTGGCAAGTCAGAGAAAGCCAGGGGAGGGGAGGGGGGAAGGACGAGGGTGGGGGAAGGGCGGGGGGGAGGTGTCCCTAAGCTTGCTGGTGTTTACAAAAGGGGGGCTCCGGTTCGGAGTTGGAAGGAGCAGAAGCGGGATTTCTATCTCGAATGGCCAGAAATGGGGAGCCTGGACTGGCCGGGCTTGGCAGGGGGCTCGGAAGCAGCGGGCGCCTGTGTCGGTCCTCCCTGAGCAGGGAGCCCTTGTGGGGGAGCCTTGTGTCGTGAGCATGGCCCCCCCCAGGGGTCTGTGAATGCGCCAGTGAGAGGAGGGAAGGAGTGGGGAAGGCCCGGGAAGGGCAGGGAGGCCCTCTGGCTGCCGTTCCTTGGCCGAGGGCATTCCCCTGGAGTCAGAGCCCTGCCTTCGCTGACCCAGGAGGGGGGAGCCCGGGGGGGTTGGGCTCTGTCCCCGTCCTGGAGCTGGGGGCCTCCGGATTCCCACCAAGGGCCCGGCCTCTGTGGCCCTGAGGCATTCGAGGTTCAGCTGAAAGCCTTGACTTCTGGGCTCGGCGGCTTTTAGGGCCTTTTTGGGCCTTTTTAAAAGCAGAATCCCAAGGGGTTCCCAGAACGGCCGGGGCCGTTCCCACCAACATTCCCACCAACTCCCACCGCGCACACCCTCACGCCCTGCTCCCCCGCGGAGCCTGCGGCCTCCTTGCCGCCGGGATGGGATCAAAGCTCGGCCGTCCCCCCGGCGCTTCTCACGTTCTCTCTGGACGTGCTGGGGGCGCACAGGGCAGCGGGGCCCGGCCCGGGAGGACATGGGAAGGAGGGTGAAGGTGGCGTGAGGGCAAGAGGGAGAGGAGGTGGACTGGGTGGGCGGCAGGGGTGGGAGAGCACGGGCTCCAGCCGGATGGGGAGCTGGCGAGCGGAGCCTGCAGAGCGCCAAAGTGCCTCCCGGCCGGCAGACAAGAAGCCCACCTTCAGGACAGGAGACGATCCAGGGTCAGAGGGGGGGCTCGCCTCTGGGGGTGGGCAGGGCCAGAAAGCACCAAGGGAGGGGATGCAGATCCAAGCCAGCCCCCCCCCCCACTCTGCTCAACTGGCAGGTGAGTGATGCTGGCCGCTTCTCCCCAGGCCCCCCCCCCCAGGCTCTGGTCACCAGGGCGAGGGGTTGGAAATGGGGGCCACGGGTCTGCTCGTTGTGGATTCTGTGCTTGGAATCTGGGGAGGAGGAAAGAAGCCACGACATTCCTATAGGGAAAAGCCTGTGTGGGAGAGGAGGCCTCCTGGACCCCCGGGCTCCCTGCCTCCCCTGGACCCCCGGGCTCCCTGTCCCCCTGCAGCTCTTCTTTCTCTAGAAATAGTTTTTCTTCTGACTCAGCATCACATAAAACGGACATTCTCCCCCACCCCCGCCCTCATGAAACGCTGAGTGCCCTTTGATCCCTCTTTTGGTGTCTACTCTGCCCAGCCTGCCAGGGGTCCTGTGCCCTCCCTCCTCTGCCCATGTGGCGCTGGAAGGGGCCTGCAGGGGGCCAGTCTGAGCCCTTCTCTGGGGAGAGCCTCCAGAATGATCAGCTGCCTCCCCCCGGTGGGCAGCGGCATGGGAGGGCACGAGCCCCTCGGTGGGCAGTGGGACAGAGCAGGCAGGGCTGGCGGGAGAGCCGGAACCTCTTGTTTCTTGAAGGCCCGAAGGCTGGGGGCCAGCTGTGACCCTTGGGGGCCGGCTGTGACCCTCAGGGCCAGGCAGCCAGCAGCCAGACCGGGTCCGAGCTCCTCTGGAACGTTCCCTCCGAGGAGGAGCATGTGACATTTTTGGCTGGGCTGGGGAATACAGAGGCTTTTGTTGCTGCGTCTTTGCAGGAAGTCGCCTTCAGTCCTTGAGCCTGGGGATGGCCAGGAAGGCGTCCAGCGAGGGCGGCGAGGATGCCGGCCCTCGGAGGGCCCCAGGGGAGGACTCGGGGAGGACAAAGGCCCGGACCCCATCCAGAGCCCGTGCCTGCCCAGCCGTGGAGCTGCCGGCCTCGTGGAGGCAGGGTGGGGGTGGGGGGAGTCACGGCCCCTGCTCTGTCCGGAGCACCCAGGGGTCCTGAGGACTGTGAGGTAGCCCTGCGCAAGGGCCAAACTCTGGGCCTGATCCCGGTACAAACGCTCGCCCTTGTCCCAGCTCCTCTGAGCCCCTTTTATTGCCCCCTCCTCCCGAGGGGTTTCCATTCCCCACTGGAAGGTGACTTCCTGCCATTTCCCACCGCCTGTTTATGAGAATGGATCTTGTGCCCATGGGGGGGAGGTAATTGGCCCCTTCCCTGGAGAAGCTTCTCAGAGCCTCCCGGCAGCCTCTGCCGCCTTTCCTGCCTCCCAGCCTCTCCCCAGTATCTGCACAATGCGTGCTGGGTAAACACGTCCACAGGCCAATGTACACAGCGCCTCTCAAAACAATCCCTTTCCTGCCGAGAATTCCAGGACTTTAAACCGGCCTTTTGTCAGAACTGGGGCCGTTCCCCCACACCTGGGCCGGAGGAAGGGAGGAGGGAGTGGGGGCAGGGGCCCAACCCTGTCCAGTCAGCCTCCGCGCTCTCCCTGGAGCCGGGTGCCGGCTGCTTTAGAAGAGCCATCGGGGCTGGAGGCCAGGGACTGGAGGCTGGAGCCCAGGAACCAGGGGCCAGAGACTGGAGGCCGGGAACCAGGGGCTGGAGGCTGGAAGTTGGAGGTGGGAGACTGGAGGTTGGAGGCCGTCCCCACCGGAGCACCTGTGTTAGCTGACCCCCCTCCACACAAGGCACCTCGGGCAGCAGGCTGGTGGCTCTGGTAACCGTAGTGCCCTCTCAGGATCTTGGCTGAGAAGCCCCCCCGGGGGTGGGGGCCCTGCCACGTGGGCAGACGCCTGCCTCGGGCCGTCCGGACCTCAGACCGGGCTGGGCCAGGACCCCCAGGGAGCTTCAGCAGGACCGTGTGGATGCAAAGATCCCCTAGTCAAGGTTGGTTCTCCCCAGTCTCGCCCCATAGCCTGAGGACGTTTTTCTCTTGCCTTCCTTCCTGCAAGGGCAGGGAACAGGAGGAGACGGGACAAAGGTCATGGCTGTGAATGGGGGTGGGGGGGGGGTTCCTCACGATCTCTCCGTCTCCGGATGGCACAAATTCCCGCGTCCCAGAAGCCTCCGGGGCTCAGAACGGCAGTTGGCACAGAGCTTGTCCCAGGGCAGCCTGGCCTGTCCCTGGCCCCGCCTGCCTCTGGTCCCCGGCCCCAGGCTCTCTGGGTTGTAGCCATCTCAGAGGCAGCCTTCCTTGCCAGGCCGTTCAGCCCGCTCAGGACTTCTCGCACCGGAAGGACCCTCAGCTCTGTGTGCAGATCCCCCCATTTACCGCCTCCTTTTGAGAGCCTCCTCCCTTCCCCCCCTCCCCTTGCTTTCTTCCATTCAGCTGTGAGCTGTTGAGGGCTAGGACTGTCTATTCACAGAATCCAGCAAAGGACAGGGCATACAGTAAGTGCTTAATTAATGCTTACACAGTTGGTAAAAAGAGAAAGTATCTCCAACTAGGAGCATCCAACTTCACTGTCAAGCAGCAAACTGAGTCATGTCAACAGCAGGCACTTATTATATACCTACTGTATGCCAGCCCTGGGAACTGGGATATAGAGACAAAGATGGGGGAAACCACTAGAACACATACAAATGTGCACCAACAGTGCACCAAGGAACAGAACGAGGCGGGGATCAGCGAGAGGGGAGATGGGCTGGGGTTGGGGTCCGGAGAGGAGACAAGGAGGAAGGCGTGAGCCAGGCCCAAAGGGAAGTCACATCAGAGCCCGCCATGGATGTAGGATAAGGAGACGGACTAGAGGCCCAGACTCCAGATATGGTGACCTTTGGGCAGGTCCCTCAGCTTCTTCCTGCCTCAGTTTATTCATTTGTAAAATGGGGCTAATGGAGCGAACATGGATGGCAAGATCCAATGAAATGATCTTTGTAGAGTTAAGGCACCGTCCATCGCTGTTTGTTACCCTGGCAAGCACAAGGCGCCTGGGTGAGAGGCATTGGGGGACAGAAAGGACCCCTTGTGGGGGGGCAGGGGGCCAGAGTCTTCCCCGAGATGTGCCCATCAGAAAGGTCCGGGGGCGTACAGAAGCCAGGGACCTACAGCCCCGGGAGCCCTGAGCCAGGGGACGCTACTCTGCTCCTGCCGCCTCGGGCCTGGCTCCCTGCTTGGGAGAGGGGAATCCCCGGGGTCCCTGCTGGCTTCCAGGGCCCGGTCACAGGATGTCCCCATGGGCCATGGAGGAATGTGACCCAGCAGGAGACACGGTCATTTTCCCAGAGCTCCCAGCGCTGATGCGCAGGGCCGGGGAACATGGGAATCCCCCGAATCGCGTTTCCCAAGAGGAGCTCTGGACCAGTGAGAGTACTTACTTCCTGACCTGCCTCATAAACCCCAGCTGTTCCCGGGAGCGAAGGCCAGAGTTGGGGCATCTCAGGGCCATTTGGAGGGCGAACCCTGTCTGTCAAACAGAAAACTGTTTAGTCCTGAGCCCAATGAGCAAGATCTCCCCTCTCATGTCTTTGCTAAAAAACAAACACGCGTGTTCACAAAAGTTCTTGTCTTTGGCATGGGGGTGGGGCCTTCTGGCGGGAGGACCGTGGGCTGGGAGGGGCCGGGCCCCCCACGTTGGCGGAATGAGCCCCTCGCCGCTCGGAGGCGGGGGTGGCGGAGGCCCAAGTCCTCCGTGGGCTCTGCTCCTCCTTCGGCCTCCTCCTGGTTTGGTTGGAGGTGCCCGACGTCTTCACTTCGTGGTTAGCCAAAGCCCTGGCCCTTCCTGTTGGCGCTGGGCACCCAGTGTTTGCCCTGCCTCTCCCTGCCCGCTCTCCCCGAGACCTTCCCTGTTGAAAGGTTCTTTCTTGCCAGCTGCCAGAGCTGAAAGTAACCAGAGGCCCCTCGGGCCGGTGGGCAGGGCCGGCCGGCTGCTGGGAAGGAAGGGGGACAGAGGGGGCTTTAGGGCCATAGCCGGGGGCACCCACCCTTTTGGCAGAGAACATCCAGAGAAAGGGGAAAGTGACTTGGGCGTTGCTTTTCTGTGGCCCTTGGGGAAGGGTCAGAGGTCAAAACATCGGGCTCATTTCAGGCCCAGACCAGCAGCCTTCCCTGTGAGGACAGAGAAGAGTAGGCGGGTCCGAGTGGCCTACAGAGTGCTGGACTTGGGACTCGCTGGCCCTATGACCCTCTCCCTGCTGCCTGAGCTTGAGCCAGTAACTTCTCTCTGCCTCAGTTTCCTTCTCCCCTGACCTGGTTCCTGGGGCTTCTGGGAGCTAAGACCCAGGAAGGGGAAAGGTCTTTCTCCCCGGGACCTGGGCTACCTTCTGTGGGTGAAGACTCCGGCCCGGATCGGCCATGGGACCCTGCAGTAAGGGTAGCTCCCCAGGATTTCTTGTGGGCCTTGCCCAGAGCTGGCGTTCAGCAAGCCGTCATTGAGTGGAGCTGACTTGCGCTGGCCTGGGCTGGGGGAGCCGGGACCATCCTTGCAGGACAGGATGTGCTTTCAGATGTGGACGAACGGGTGGCGCCACCGGGACCGTTCCAGGTTTCTCTCCTTCCCAGGAATCTTTCCTGTAGGAAAGAAGGCGGCCAGCTGCCTTGTCTTGGTTGGTTTTTAAAAACAAACACCCTTTTTAGCTTTCTCGGGGCCTGGGAATCCGAGACTTGCGTTGGGGGCAAACTTCTTCATAGTCCAGTGCCTCAGTTTCCCTCATTTGTTCACCAGGGCTGATGAGTTCTGCTTGTGGCTTGTTGCAAGGATAAAACATAGGTTTGGAAAGCACGGCCGCTGGGAGGTCCTTCCTGGCTCTGCAGTTCATCCACGGTGAGGGACGGGGGGTGATTTGGGGGCCCCAGACTGACGGCAGCTCCCCTCTGTGGCCCAGCCTTGGCCAGTCTGACGCTGTGGGTGCCGTGCCAGCAGCTCTGCCTGCTCTTCCTGGAAGACGGGCCCACGCCCGTGTCCCCACATACCTCCCCTCAGTCTCGGCAGCTTCGCTTGGGTGACGCCGTTGGGCTGCCCTCGCTTGGCTCCGCTGCTTCCTCTTCCCTCCATGAGGGGTTTTTGTCTCATTCTTATCAGGAGCCCAACAGCGTCAGGTGCCCCAAGGCCAGGGAGAGCCACAGAGGGGCTCTAAGGAGGATTCCGCAGGCGGCGGCGGCGGCAGAGGCAGGAAGCCCCGGGAGCCGCTCACTCGGCCACCAGAGGCCCCACCAGCCTCTCGGATTCAGCCTGTCTGGGACCAGACCCTCGTCTTTCCTCCCTTCTCCCTGCTCTCTGAGGGGGCTGCTGCTTAATAAACATCAGGGATTCCCTCTGGCTTCTACAGTGAAAAGCACCATGGGTACCCTGCCCACCCATGGGCCTCCCAGAAACGTGAACAAGTTGTTGTTAAAGTCTTTGGTCTCATCTGAGTCAAGAGCCTTCCCTGTACTTGATCATGGCCATTGAATGAGACCATGTCCCTCTCCCCCCTTCCCCTCCTGCCCCAAAGGAACCACCTGACTAATTTCTTGGCACCAGAATTATCCATTTTATTTCCCGTGATCCTCTCTGTTTTTCTTTGATCATGAATGCTTCCCATAGATCTGACAGGCAAAATTTCCCATGCTCCCCAATTTGCTTCTGGTATCCCCCTTTTTGTTTAAATCGTGTCCCCATTTGGGCTCCTGTTGGTCCGGACCTACTTTCTGCCGAGCTGCTTTCCCATTTTTTGAGCCGTTCTCGTCAGACAGTGAGCTCTGCTTCTGAAAGCTTTGCCAGACGCTCGATTCTTGCAGTCCTTTACGGCCGTGGCTTTTCAGTCGGATCCCTTCCGCTTCTCCGCCACTTTCTGAGCCAGGACCAGAATGCTTTGATGATCACCACTCTGTGATGCGCTTTGAGATCTGAGGCTTTTGGGTTGTCTCCCGTCACGGTTTCCTGCTGTTTCCCATGATAATCTGTACCTTTCATTCTTGCAAGTGAACCATTGTCTCTTTTAAAACCCCCTCCCAGCAGCCACCTCTTTTTTGAACTCCATTCCATCCTGAGTCAGGAAAGCCCGAGTTTGCATCCAGCCTCAGACACTTAGTAGCTTTGGCCCGTCTGCCTCAGTTTCCTCACCTGGAAGATGAGACCATCTACCCCTGAGGGCCATTGTGAGGATCACTGACATCATCTTTGTAGAAAGCACTGGTCCTGGCACTTAGTAGCAACCTTGGGATTTCCCTTGCTGGACCTCCAGGTCATTCCCTGACCCCACGAGGCTCCTGGCTGGCCGTCTTGGTCTTCGCCCTCTTCCCTTCTCGGATTCCTGGGTCAGCCGGCCTCTTAGTTAGCATCTTTAACCCGGATCTTGCCTGGACCCTGCCTCAGATGCCTTCCTTCTCCCACCCCACCCCCCCGGCACCAGAATGCCTGGGTCTGTCTGCCTAGAGCAAGCAGCCCCAGGGGGGGTACTCTTTGGGGGCCGTCTGGTCAGCCCGGAGACCCTGGCCCTCCCTTCTCAGCCCAGGGTCCGGCAGAGGTCATGGGTCATGCCTTTGTCCCATGATTGCTCAGAAGGCCTGGAGGGCCGAAGCAGGAGGTGGGCAGCAGTCTGCTCCAGCACCCCGGGACCCCTCGGGTTCCCCTTTGCGGGAGCCTCGTCGGCAGTGTGCTGGCCGCTCGTGCTCCCGGGGGATCTTTGCCCTCGAGGAAGCTCGCCGTGCACGTGCCCCCTGGTCTCCGGGTGCAGGGGGCAGGTTCAGAGATGTGCTTCATGGGCTTCTGCAGCATCGGAGCAGCAGGATGTGAGTAATAGGAAGTGACTGCACTTATCAGATCCCGTCCCACGCCCACTCTTAGCCACCTTCAGAAAATAGCAAACCAGGGGAGCTATATTTAGCCCAAAATCATTCTGAGCGCCTTAATCTCTTTCCCTGACTCCGTCTCTTGCTCCTGCCTTGGTCAAGGAGAAGGCCACGTGACAGTGACCTCGTTTCTTTTCTGGCGACCCCTCAGACTTACCAGAACTCCATAGGGCACTGCCAGGCTTTCCCAGCTGGGCTCGGTTCTGAGACCTTGTGGAGCGGGCGGCGGCTTCGGGGCAGAGGTGGATGGGGGAGGGAACCAGCAGGTAAGGGGGATTCTGGGCCCGAAGCCCCGTCGGCAGCCTGGGTACCAGCTGGCACCCAGAGGATTCTCCAGAGAGGCGTGTGGGGGGAGGGCGAGTGCTTGGGACGCCAGGAGCCAGCCTGGGGCAGACTCGTTCAGGGTAAACAGCTGCGGCGTTTCAGACTTTCCAGCTGTAGCTTCAGCCAAGCGCGGCCTCGGAGCGGTCAGATCAGTTAAGATCACTGAGGTTTTCTTTGAAGAGCTTGGGCTGTCTGAGCTTTGCCACCAGAGGAGTCCATTTCCTGCTTCCTTCACATGAATGATGTGTGAGTGTCTGAGATGCTGCCCGCCGCTCAGGACGGTGGCCAGGAGGACTCCGGCTCCTCGTTAGGACTTCCCTGAGGGCCCCAGGCCCACGTAACGGTGGCTGCAGGACCCTGAGAAAGGTCCCCTTTGTGGTGGGCCAGTTTCTGGCCCAGGAAGGGACCCAGACAGCCTTGGTCCTGATGCTTCCGGCGTCTGAGTCCTGGGAATCCCACAGGGACAGGGAGACGGGACAAGAGAGCTTCGTGCTTGGCCTTAGGTGGCCAATTCCCAAGCCTAAGAAGGCCCAGAAGGCCACGATTCTTCAGTGGACCCATTGGGGTGGGCAGCTAACAAGCCCTGGAAGCAGCCCTTTGGGACAGGGTCCCTGCTTTTTTGTGGCAGCTGATCCTAAATTCTGCTTGCTCTGGGGGGAGGGTTCCTGGCAGCACGTGGCTGGGCCCAGGGGGGGCCGGCCAAACAGGTAGGGCAGTTTAGGGCTGGGAGCAGGGGAGACCTCCCTCTGGAAGCCCTTAAGTATGAGCCAGCACCCTGCCTTCTAGCCAGTCTCCCAAGCCAGCTCATGAGGGCATCAACGCGAGTGATCAAAGGCCAGGCAGGAACGTCTCAATAGGGGATGGGGTCCCTGGCCCCTCCTCCCCCCTCTCTCCGGGGAGTCGGGAAAGCTGGGTTTGAGGGCTTGTTCCGCCACCCAGTCTGGCTGACCTTGTACCCTGCTGGGCCTTCCCTTCCTGGGTGCCTACTTCCTACCTGCTCTCCGCCTGGGGAACCTTACGGAGCCCCTCTCGGGATTGTGTTCTTACAACAGAGGACTCTTTTTAAGTCATTCTTCAATCATGTCCGACTTTGGGGGCCTACTGGAGAATTTGTTTAGCCAAGATCTCAGAGTGCTGCCCATTTTACAGATGAGGATGCTTGCTCAGCTAGTATCAGGGGCCAGATTTGAATTCAGACCTGCTGTTCCATCCACTGTACTATGTGGCTGCTTTCTGTAGCTGAAGGAAATACTAAATTTCAATCAGAGTCTGGTAAAAATAGAGAGGCAGGAAGTTTTTTCCATGGACACAGATTGAGGTCTAGAGCACCTTTCAGGGCCCTTCCTGATCCTCTCTGCAGATAAATGAACCTTCTTTGACATCCTCGTTACACAGACCACCTGGTTGCCCCCTTCCAGGACCTGCCCATCTGCCCTCTGCTCTCCCATGGCAGGAGTCACTGCTCGCAGCATCTGTTGGGCACCCACTGTATATGCTTAGCCCTATGGAGTCTGAGTAGGGAAACGGGGTGGACGCCCAAAGCACAAATGCATAGTGATACACAGCAGATTCACCAGAGGGAGGGAAAGCGATTCGCTGAGCAAACCAACAGGGGAATCTTGGTTGTTCCTTTCTGGTTCCCAGAACCTCTTAAAAAAAGATCTCTGTCCGGGCATCCAGCCAAGGACCATTTGCCAGAGCTGCCCTCATGACTCTTCCTTTGGATCAGCCCTTTCCCCTTTCTTAAAAAAAATATTATTATTGGTGCTACTTTATATATCTCATAAATATTTACCCTTTTTAAAATAATATTTTTTTAGCATTTGTTTAAGAACTTTTGAGTTCCACATTTTCTCCCTTTTCCTTCCCAAGAGTGTTAGCAATATACGTTATACGTGTTCAGTCTTGCAAAACATATGCCAAATATTGTTTGTCCATTCTGGGATAGCACCGTACTAGTCGTGTTGTAAGAGACACAGACTCATTGGAAAATTTAAAACATTTTCAGAAAGTGAAAAAAAGTTTGCTTCAACTTACCTTCAGACTCCATGGGTTCTTTCTCTGGAGGGGAGAGCATCTTTCCTCTCAAGTCCTTTGGGATGTCCTGGATCATTATATTGCTAAAAATAGCTAAATCGTTCGCTTTCGATCGTCATATCTCCTAGTTCTTCACTTCACTTTCTATCAGTTCACGCAAGTCTTTCCGAGTTTTTCTGCTCATCATTTCTTATGGCACAGTAATATTCCACTGCAATCATATAGCACATGTTCAGCCATTCCCCAATTGATGGGCATCCCCTCAGTTTCCAATATTTTGCCGCTACAAAGAGAAGTGCTAAAATATTTTTGTACAAATAGGTCCTTTCCCACCCTCATCCCTTTTAACCTCTTTGTGTTTCGGTCCCATCAGAGGTATTACCAGATCAAAGAGTATGTGCAGTTTTATAGCCCTTAAGGCCTAGTTTCAAATTGCTCTCCAGAATGTTTGGATCAGTTCACAGTTCCACCATCAGTACATGTGTTCCAGTGTTTTCTTATCCCCTTCAACATTTATTATTTTCCTTTTCTGTCATATAAGCCAATCTGGTAGGTGTGAGGTGGCACCTCAGAGTTCTTTTAATTTGTATTTCTCTTATCAATAGTGAGTTAGGGCATTTTTTTCATGACTATAGATAGCTTCGATATCTTCTGAAAACTGCCTGTTCAGATCCTTTGATTTTATCAATTAGGAATGACTTGTGTTCTTATAAATTCAATTCAGTTCTCTGTGTATTTGAGAAAGGAGAGCTTTATCAAAGAAACTTGTTATAAAAAAGTATTATGCATCTTTATCATTTCCTTTTGATCTTGGTTGCATTAGTTTTGTTTGTATAAAACCTTTTAAATTGAATAAAATGGAAATTATCCATTTTATATCTCATCACGCCACCCCTTATTTTGTCATATGTTCCTCATTTCTCCATAGATCTGGCAGGTAAGCTATTCTTTGCTCATCTAATTTGCTTATAGTATTACCCTTTATGTCTAAATCTTGTACTTCTTTTTACCTTATTTTGGTATAAGATATGAGAGATGTTGGTTTATACCTAGTTCATACCCTACTGTTTTTCAGTTTTTCCAGAAGTTTTCATCAGACAATAAGTTTTTGTCCCAAAAGTTTAGATTCTGGGGTTTATCAAACACTACATTATTATGGTCATTTACTATTATGACTTGTGTACTTAATCTATTCCACTGAATTACAACTCTGTTTCTTAGTACCAGATGGTTTTCAGCATTACTACTTTATAATAGAGTTTGAGATCTGATACCATTGGACCACCTTCCTTCAAATTTTTTCCCCATTAATTCCTTTGATATTCTTGACCTTTTGTTCTTCTAGATAAATTTTGTAATTGTTTTTTCTAGCTCTGTAAAATAATTTTTGGTAGTTTGGTTGGTATGGTACCGAATGAGTACAATGATTTAGTTAGAATTGTCATCTTTATTATTGTCGATAGTTTTCCAGTTGTTTAGATATGATTTTATTTGTGTGAAAAGTATTTTGTAATTATTTTCATAGAGTTGCTGGGTTTGTCTTGGCAGGTAGATTCTTAGGTATGTTATATTGTGGACAGTTATTTTATTTTATTTTATTTTATAGCCTTTTATTTACAGGTTATATGCATGGGTAACTTTACAGCATTAACAATTGCCAAACCTCTTGTTTCAATTTTTCACCTCTTACCCCCCACCCCCTCCCCCAGATGGCAGGATGACCAGTAGATGTTAAATATATTAAAATATAAATTAGATACACAATAAGTATACATGACCAAAACGTTATTTTGCTGTACAAAAAGAATCAGACTCTGAAATATTGTACAATTAGCTTGTGAAGGAAATCCAAAATGCAGGTGGGAATAAATATAGGGATTGGGAGTTCAATGTAATGGTTTTTAGTCATCACCCAGAGTTCTTTCTCTGGGCGTAACTGGTTCAATTCATTACTGCTCCATTGGAAATGATTTAGTTGATCTTGTTGCTGAGGATGGCCAGGTCCATCAGAACTGGTCATCATATAGTATTGTTGTTGAAGTATATAATGATCTCCTGGTCCTGCTCATTTCACTCAGCATCAGTTCGTGTAAGTCTCTCCAGGCCTTTCTGAAATCATCCTGTTGGTCATTTCTTATAGAACAATCATATTCCATAATATTCATATACCACAATTTATTCAGCCATTCTCCAACTGATGGGCATCCATTCAGTTTCCAGTTTCTAGCCACTACAAAAAGGGCTGCCACAAACATTCGTGCACATACAGGTCCCTTTCCCTTCTTTAGTATCTCTTTGGGATATAAGCCCAGTAGTAACACTGCTGGATCAAAGGGTATGCACAGTTTAATAACTTTTTGAGCATAGTTCCAGACTACTCTCCAGAATGGTTGGATTCGTTCACAACTCCACCAACAATGCATCAATGATGGACAGTTATTTTGAGTGGAATTTCATTTTCCATCTCGTTGCTGGACTTTATTGGTAATATTTAGAAATGCTAATGATATTTATAGATGGCTTTATTTTTTATCCTGCCATTTTGTTGATTATTTCAACTAGTTTTTAGTTTATTTTTTAAGATTCTCAAAGTACACTATCATACCATTGGCAAAGAGTGATAGTTTTGTTTTCTTGTTGCCTAATTCCTTCAATTTCTTTTTCTTTTTTTATTGTTATAACTTATATTTCTAATATAACATTAAATAATAGTGGTGATAATGGGCATCCTTGCTTTACTGCTGATCTTATTGGAAAGGTTTTTAGCTTAGTCCTATTATAAATAGTGCTTGTGATGATTTTTAGGTCAGGGATGGGGAACCTTTTTTCTTCCAAAGCCCATTTGGGCATTTATAATATCATTTGTGAGCCATACAAAATTATTAACTTATAGAACTCAAGCAGTGGCAGGTTGTGGTACCTAGCTTTCCAGCTCATCGTTACCTGCAATTGATTATGCAGTTTCATAGGCCTTATATGGCTAAAGGTTCCCCATCCCTGTTTTAGATTGATGCTACTTCTCATTGAAAAAAAAAAAAGCTCCTATGTTCTCTAATTATTATTAATAATGTTCTCTCATTATTATTAAAATGAGCATTGTATTTTGTCAAACCATTTTTATGTCATAAAAGGAATTTGGTAGGACTCCTTCGCCTGTTTTTCCAAATGGTTTATATGGTGTTGGGATGAATTGTTCTTTAAATGTTTGGTAGAATTCACCATGTGAATTTGGCTCTGAGCATTCTTTCTTAGGAAATTCATTGATGGCTTGTTCAATTTCTTTTCCTAAGATGGAGGTTATTTAAATATTATGTTTCCTCATCTCATCTGTTAGTCTGGGAAATTTATATTTTTGTAAATATTCATCCATTTCTTTTAGATTGTCAGATTTGTTGACATACACTTGGGCAAAGTAGCTCATTATTGCTTTGAATTTCTTCACTGGTGGTAAATTTACCCTTTTCATTTTTGATGTTAATTTGTTTTTTCTTTTTTAAAAAAAATTTAATTAATAAATGGTTTATCTATTTTATTTTTTTCTTTCATAAAATCAATTTTTAATTTTACTTATTAGTTAAATGGTTTTCTTTTAATTTTATTAGTCTCCCCATTGATTTTCAGGATTTCCAATTTGTTGCTTAATTGGCAGGGTTAATTTGTTCTTTTCCCAGTTTTTTTCTCATTGCATGTCCAATTCATTGAGCTGCTTTCTCTTTTTTTATTGATGCACACCTTTAGAGATAGAAAATTTCCCATAAGTACTTCTTTGGCTGTACTCTATAGATTTTTGGTACATTGTCATTTTCTTTAATAAAATTGATTGTTTCTAGAACTTGTTCTATAATTATTTGATTTCTAGTTCATTTTTAATGTATCTTTAAATGTAGTTTTATTGCATCATGATCTGAAAAGGATACATTTAATATTTTCGATTTGATTGTGAGGTTTTTATGCACTAATACATTGTCATTTTTTGTGTAGATACAATGTACTGCTGAGAAAAAGATAGATTCCTGTCCACCCCCATTCAGTTTTCTGCAGAGGTCTGTCATATCTAACGTTACTAAAATTCTATTCATCTCCTCAATTTCTTGCTTATTCTGTATTAGATTTATCTCTTTCTGAGAGGAAAGTCGAAGTTCCCCACTAGTACAGTTTTATTGTCCTGTAACAACTATTTTTCTTCTTTAGAAATTTTGATGTTATGCCATTTGGTGCATATATATTTATTATTGATATTACTTCATTGTCTGTGGTACCTTATCTCTTACTTAGATTTATTTGGGGGGGGGCAGCGAGGTAACGCAGTGGATAGAGCACCAGGACCTGAGTTCAAATGTGGTCTCAGACACTTAACACTTTCCAGCTGTGTGACCCTGCACAAGTCACTTACCCTCAGTTGCCTCAGGGAAAAAAATATTTTTGCTTTTGCTTTGTCTGAGATGAAGAATGCTACCTCTGATTTTTTTTTTTTACTTCAACTGAAACATTACTATATCCTGCCTTTACTCTCTGTGTGTCTCTCTGCTTCAAATGTGATTCTCATTGCAAACAATATATTATAGAATTATGGTTTATAATCCACCATCTGCTTCTGTTTTATGGAAGAGTTCATCCTATTCATATTCACAGTTAAGATTACTGTGATTTCCCTCCCTGTTTTTGCTTCTCTTCATTGATGGTTTTCTCTGTCTTTCTCCGTCTCTTTTTCTCTGTCTCTCTCTCTCTCCTCTCCACTGTATCCCCTCCATTTTTGCTTCCTTCCCCTCCTTCTTCCACATATGACAAGATCGATTTCTCTACCCAATTGGATGTGTGTGTTATTCCCTCTTTGAGTCAAATTCAATGAGAATAAGGTTCAAGCCGTGCTAAACCCTCTCCCTTACTTCCCTCCCCTGTAACAGATCTTCTGTCTCTCTTCATGCACAATAATTGACCCCCCTTCTGCCTCTCTCTTCTCCCAGGGCAACCCTCTTTCTTGCCTCTTTTTATATCATCACATTAAATTCAACCTAGCCCCTTGCCCTCTCTAGGTGTATACTCCTAAATCCCCTTGATAGCAATAGAGTTGTTAAGAGTTACAAGTATCATCTTTCCTTGCAGGAGTGTAAGCAGTTTCACCTTATTAAATAAATAACACATGTTTTCTCTTTCCTCTTTACCTTTTATGCTTCTCTTGAGTCTTGCATTTGAAAATTGAATTTTCTATTTAGCTCTGGTCTTTTCATCAAGAATGTTTAAAAGTCCTGTGTCTAAAAGACTATGCTCAGTTTTGCTGGGTAGGTGATTCTTGGTTGTAATCCAGGCTCCTTTGCTTTCCAGTGTTAGGTTCCAAGCCATCAGATCTTTTAATGTAGAAGCTACTAAATCCTGTATAATCCCGACTTTGGTTCCTCGATATTTGAATTGTTTCTTTCTGACCATTTGCAATATTTTCTCTTTTACATAAGAGTTCTGGAATTTGGCTAAAATATTCCTGGGAATTTTCATTTTACGATGTCTTTTAGGAGGTGATGGGTAGCTTCTTTCAGTTCCTATTTTGCCTTCTGTTCCTAGGTATCAGAGTTTTCCTTGATAATTCTTTGAAAAATGTTGTCTAGGTTTCCAGGTAATCTATAATTCTTAAGTTATCTTTCCTGGATTTGTTTTCCATATCGATTGTTTTTCCAATGTCAAATTTCATATTTTCTTCTATTTTTTTTATTCTTTTGATTTTGTCCGATTCCTCATTAGCTTTCACTTGCCCGGTTCTAATTTCTAAGGAATTATTTTCTCCAGTGAGCTTTTGTACCTCCTTTTCCATTTGGCCAATTCAGTGATTTTTGTGCCTTTTTTTTTTTTTTGTGCTTCCTTTACCAAGCTATTGATTCTTTTTTATGATTCTTTTGCATAACTTTCATTTAATTTCCCAGTTTTTCTTCTCTCTTATTTGATTTTTAAAGTCCTTATTGAGCTCTTCTAAGGATTTCTTTGGACCTGAGACCAATTGGTATTTTTCTTTGAGTCACTGCTTTCCTCCTTTGAGCTGGTGTTTTGATCTTCCCTGTTGCCATAGCAGCTTTCTGTGATCAGGGCTCTGGGTTTGTTTGGGGTTTTGTTTGTTTTTCATCTTATTTCATAACTTTCCAAGTTGGGCTCTGCTTCTGGGACGCAGGGCCGCTGTTGCAGGCTCCTTGGGCCCCAGATCTGAGGCTCCTGGCCTGCCATGCTGGGGCCTGGGGGCCTGGTTGCTGATTTGTGCTGGGGCTGGGGCCTTCACTGGTCTTCCTAGACACCACCTCCCCCCCGTGCTGGGTTGTGCTTCCCTTCTTTCTGTGTGAAACAGACCCTGGAGCCCTTCCAAATTGTTTGGATCAGAATGGTCTCACCCGGTCCTTTTGGGGGTTCTGCTGTTCCCAGATTTGCCCTGAGGTGTGACTCGGAGTCTCCTCCTCGGCCCCTCCCCCTTCTTCCTTCAGCTCCTGGATCACCTCCTTCGGGGTCCCTGCCTCTGTGGGGCCAGTTCCTACTGATTCTGCTCTGGGGTACGATCAGTGTGGCCCCCAGAGCAAAGCTCAGAAGGGCAGGACGCTGAAATTGGGGCTGCAGCAGCTGGGCAGGTAGCATGGTGCTCTGTGGTCTGCAGAGCCCGCTTTCAGGAAAAGTCTGTGAACCGTCGTTTCTTTTTCCAATTTTACAGTTGAAAAGCTTGAGGCTCCGGGAACTGCATGTAAACGTGCCCGGGCCCAGTGCCCAGGACGAGGATCTGATCCTTAGTGATCTTCTCTCTTTGGCCCCAGCCTTCTTCCCTCCCAGCGGGGTCCATCTCTCCTCAGGAGTGTCAGCTGGGCAGCAGCTTGTGAGGCTGCGGGGGCTGGGGGGAGGGCCGGAAGGGCCCCGAGGAGGCAGCAAGTCCAGGAGCTTGAATGTGGCCTCAGGCTCGGCAATCAAGTGACCCTGGGCAAGTCCCTCTCCTGGTGGGCTCTGTGTCCTCCAGCCTGGCAGCTGCCAGGAGTGGCGAGGGCTACATTTGTGAAGGCCTTAGCCAAGGCCCGACACAGAGGCGGCATCCCGGATTTCTTCTTCCCTTTTCTTGCACCTGTCCCACTTGGGCAGGCTGGGGCTGGGAGAGCCGATGTAGAGAAACCAGGGCCAGGCCCCTTCTGCCAGCTGGGATCCAAAGGAAGGGAGGAGGGATGGCGTGCGCGGCGTCATGGCCTGGCACTGGGAGGCCGGGGCTTCCCAGGGTTCTCAGCCTGCCAGAGCTGGGCCGGACACAGGGGCTTCTGTCAGTGGTCCTCGGGAGGCGAAAGCGGAAGACCATCGAGGGGTCACGGACAGACAATTGCCTCGGGAAGGTTGGTGTTAACTTGGTGCTAATGTGTGTGTGAGAGTGCGTTCTTCCCTCTTTGAAACCGGTCCCATGAGAATGGGGCTCAAGCATTGCCCGCCCCCAAAGTAGACCACCCTCCATGCTTTCGCAGACACGGGCCGTCCTGTTCCTTATGAGAGTTCTATTTTTCTTTACTTTTCTCCTCAGAATTTGGGAACAGGTGGCGGGGGAGGGTCTGGGGAGCGGGAGGGCAGCCATGATTGTTGTGCAGGAGGGAGAGGTAGAGGCGAAGGAAGAAGGCTCCTCATTTATATGGCACCAACTGTATGCCAAGCCCTTAACTTTACAAATATGATTTCACTGGATCCTCACAACAGCCCTGGGGGCTCTTATTATCCTCATTTGATTGTTGGGGAAACTGAGGCTGACCAGCAGTGGGCCTTGCGCAGGGCCCGGCGCTCTCCGTGCTGTCAGCAGGAGCCACAGAGGCTTCCTTGTGATGGCTTGCCTTGACCGTGTGCCTCCAGGGCTCCCTGAAGGGATACCCCCTCCCCCCCACTGTGTTCAGGCTCTGGCCTCCTCTCTTGGCCGCCTGCTTGGGTTCTGCTTGTTTTCCTTCCTGTTGACGTCGTTTTGGCGATCGTGGTGTCCGGCTTCTGCTGACTCTGCACCTGGCTCCTCCAGAGGCTTCTCTAGGGATTTCTCTGGGGGCTTCTTCGGGGTCTTTTCTGGGGGCTCCTCCAGGAGCTCCTCTGGGGGCTTCTGCTTCCTGGGGCTCAGGAACAGCCCTTGACCCCCCAGCCACAGTTGACTTGAGCCTCCCATGTGCACCTCATCCACAGCAGGCATTGTCCTCCTGGGGAGGCCGCCTATGGCCATGCTCCAGATTGGGCGGGAAAGGGGGCTTTGGGGGCGGCCCCCAGTTCCCTTGGAGACGGCCGGCGGTCAGCCTCCCCCGGCAGGTGGACGTTCGCTTCCTGACAGGCCGGTGTCTGCGTCCTCCGCTGTGGGCCTGATTCTGACCGGCTCTTGGCTGAAGGATGTAAACAGGATGCTGAATGTTTAAACTCGGATTTAATTGTGGGAAAACGGAACCAACGGTGGCAGGCCCGGCCAGGTGGGGGGGGGGCGGATGCGGGAGGGGGCTGCTCCCACCCCGGAGAGACACGAGCTGCTGGTGGCCCAGTTCCTCTGTTAGAGGATGAGCAGCTTTGGCTCCTTAGCCAGAAAGGATGTCCAAGAATGGGCCTTGGACCAACGGGCCCAGGAATAATGGGCCTGGGACTAACAAGCCCGGGAATAACCCGCCTGGGAATAAAAGGCCTGAGACTAACAAGCCCAGGAATAACAAGCCTGGGATTGGTGTCCTCCACTTACAGCTTCCGCACCTGGCCTCCTCCTCCAGCTCATGCCCACGCTCTGGGAGCATCCTCTGGGTGCCCGGCCTGGGTCCTCCCCCCCTTTTACTTGCCGACCTCCCAGCTCCCCTGAGGGCCCGGATTCGGCCTTTGGGCCAAGCGCCAGCTACCTTGTCGCTCCCAGAGGCCGCCTTGGCCGGGAGCCCCTTTCCCAGGCGTGCAGCCCCGGCTCCGTCCTTTGTAAATGGAGGAGGGTGTGAGGGAGGCCCCAGAGTCTCTTCCCTCCTCCATGTGCGATCTGCGCCCCCAAAGTCCGGCTCTCACCTGGCGCCCCCTGCCACTGATGTAGCAGACCTGGAAGTTTCCCCGTTTGGCGTTTCAAGCTTTTGGCCCCTTGGGCCTCCAGTCCACCTGCCACCTCTGCCCTGGCCAGGGGTCCCCAAGTGGACAGAGCCCCCCCTTCCTCCTGTTTGGACTCCCTGGCTTCCTTCCTGCGTGAGTCTTCTCTGGGGCTGCCTCCCACAGGGTCCACTTTGGGGGGGGGGGGCGCCTGGGCATGCTCTTCCCCAGTGGGGTGGAAGCTGCCCTGCACAAACCTAGGCCGTTTTCCTCTCTCTATCCCTGGCACAGTGACTGGTATACAGGAGGCGTGTAATAAAGGTTTGTGCCCGACTTGTTCAGGATCTCAGGGAAGTTCTTTGAAGGAAACCTTTGAGCCGTGAGAGGGCGTCCTGGGAGCCGTAGGAGCATCAGCCGATTGGCGCCGGGAGGGTGACCGGGCATGGGCACACGGTCACTCACAGGCCTTGGGGGCCACAGGGTAGAATTTGTGAAGGACGATGACCAGGGCAGTTGATCCGGGGAGGAAGCTGCCAGCAAGGGGCTTTTACACCAACCGCAACTGGTGTGGGAGGTCAGAGCCAGCCAGGTCACTTTATGCCCGGCATTGGGAAACTGGCTGCCGGCCCAGCTGAGGGGAGCTCCAAGTGGCCAGGGCATGTTCAGCGGGGGGCCCAGCTCTCTCCAGGGATCCTCAAGGCCCTGGAAACAGGCATCGAGCTGGTGGCCTCTTGGGGGAGAGGCCAGAGAGGCCCCTCGACCAGGTCCAAGCCCATGCCGGGTGCAGCTGGATGGGCAGAGAAGGCCATGGAGTATAAGTGAAAAACGGGGGACTCTGGAGCCATAACCAGAGCCTGCTGTGGGGATAGGGAGAGAGGAACACTGATGTGCCCAGGGTCCAGTTTTAGGCTGGGGGAAGGGGAAGGACGTCGTGCCCGCAGCCCCCAGAGAGGGGCGGCCCAGTGGGTGGCGTGGGGCCCGCCGTGCCCAGTGTGGCTTTTCAGCAGAACTTTTTCTTTTATACTCACGAGCTGCAAGAGGCAGCCGCACACGGGCCCTTATCCACCAACCATCCTGGTGATCTAGGGGTGGGCCCCTCTCATTTTTATTGATCAGTAGTAGCTTCTTTCCTGCAGCCCGTGACTCCATAAGTTTCAGTTCTTTGGAGGCCCGACCCAGCCCAGGCCAGGGCCCCCGAGCCAGGGAGGGCCCCCTGCTGGGAGCGGCATCCCGGTCATGGGCTCCGCTGTGAAGGCCTCGGGCCTCTCTCCCACTCTCCTTCTAGTGCCCGGCTCAGATGCCCCCTTCCATGGGAAGCCCCCCAGTTCCTGAGTCAAGGACTCGTGGGGCACAGGGATAGACTGAGTCTCACTGACCCTGAATCCCCCCACAGAGTGCTGCAGGGCCCAGAGCAGCAGCCCAGATCCAGCCTTAGACCCCCAGCAGCTGCCTCAGTTTTCTCATCTGTAAAATAGGGGACAGTGATGGCCTCTCCCTCCCGGGCTGTGAGGCTGTTTGTGAAGTGCTTGGCACAGAGCCTGGCACGTGGCTCCCTCCTCAGCTCCTCTCCCATTGTCTCTGGTGTCACAGCATGGGGGCGCCCAGGCCCCAGAGCTCCGGCCCCGAGGCGGGGTTGGCAGCCAGAAGGCTCCGGGTGCCCCCGGGTGGGACCTGGCGGGCACCGGCAGGAGCAGGCTCCTCGCATCCGGACATGGGCACGTTTGTGTGAAAAGCAGAAAAGCTCGAAGCCGTCCCAGTGTGGAAGCCGGGCAGGGGAGCCAGGCCGAGCCTTCGGTGCCCGGAGCCCGCAGGGCCCTGGCGCGGGGACGGGCCAGGGGTGGAGAAGAGGGCGCCGAGCGGGGCAGCTTCTGCTCGGGCCCCGGGAAAGTCTGCCTTCTTTGGGCCGGTTTGGTCTAAGTTGAGAAGTCGGTTGTGAGGGCAGAAAGCAGGAAACCTCGTGTTTCTTTGCCAGTTGGTGATAAACAGGAAAAGGAAGGAGCTCAGGGGAAGATGGCACACGGCTCGAGGGGGCGGGGGCTTACTGTGTCTGAAAAGGTCCCCCGTTGGTGGCCAGATCAGGGGCTTCAAGGGGAACGGGTGGCAGGGCTGCCTCGGCCAGAGCTCAGGGACCCCGTGGGGCCGAACAGACCAGAAGTCCCTCGGTTCACTGACTGTTTCAGGGGATCGGGCGGTTTCCACCTTCACGGGGGTGGGGGGGGGCAGGAGCATTGCTCTGGCCCATCAATTTCTCTGCAAATGTCCTCCTGCCCCCCACTGGCGGGTCTGCCCGTGGAACTCGAGGAGCCAGGGAACCTCGGAGTGACCCTGAGGGACCATTTGTCCAGCGGGGAGATGCAGCTCTGGCCCCGCCCACTCGGCTCCTGAGCCTCTGCCTCAGAGTCTCCCCCACCCCCCAAGACTTGCCACGAGCATCCGATGGGGTCACGGTGGCTTTGCGCACAGTAGGACTTGAGAGGAGTGGGTGTTGTTGGCCCGGGAGTCCGACCCCCCCCCCGCCCATTTTCTATAAAAGAAGGGGCTTTAGCGGGGGTCCTTGAGGCCTTGGCCAGAGCCAAGGGCACGCGGGGGCCTGGGACGGCGCCCAGCACGGACTGGCTCAATGAGGGACTCGGAGGCGCAGAGGCGGCTCTCCTGCTGGGTGGGGGTGGGGAGGCCCCGCCCCTTTCTGGGTGTTACTTGCATGCTGGGGCCTCTCTGTGGTGCTGGAGGGTCCGCCCCCTCCTTCTCCAGCCCCCCCCTTACAGAGCACACAGTAGGTGCTCATTAACTGCGCGGCTGCCAGAGCCTGCAAGAGAACATCCGACCTGGGGAAAGGCTTCCAGGTGCGGAAGCTCCGGTCCCTGGGCGCTGACCGGACCCTCTCCCCGCAGGTGATCACTCCGTGCCGCAAGCTCATCCTGTGCGCCGACAACAGGAAGGAGATGGAGGACTGGATCGCCGCCCTGAAGGCCGTGCAGAACCGAGAGCACTTTGAGGTGGGGACCTCCCGGGCCGGCTCCGAAGGGGGGGGGCTTCCTCGGGAGGGCGGGGAGGAGGAGGGGCCTCCTGGGCCGCCCCGCTCCAGGGGCTTCTCCTCCCCAGCGCCCCCAGTGACCACCTTCCTCTCCCCTGCAGTCCACCCAGTACAGCATGGACCACTTCTCGGGCATGCACAACTGGTACGCCTGCTCCCACGCCAGGCCCACCTACTGCAACGTGTGCCGGGAGGCGCTGTCCGGCGTCACGTCCCACGGGCTCTCCTGTGAAGGTGCGGCCCGAGGGGGCTCCCGAGGAGAGGGAGGGGCCGGGGATGCACCCCATGGAGAGGGAGGGGCCAAGGAGAGGGCGGGGCCAGGGAGGCACCCGAGGGGAGGGAGGGGCCGGGGTGGGGCCGAGGAGAGGGCGGGGCCAGGGAGGCACCCAAGGGGAGGGCGGGGCCGGGGTGGGGCCGAGGAAAGGGCGGGGCCGGGGAGGCACCCGAGGGGAGGGAGGGGCCGGGGTGGGGCCGAGGAGAGGGCGGGGCCAGGGAGGCACCCGAGGGGAGGGAGGGGCCAGGGTGGGGCCAAGGAGAGGGCGGGGCCAGGGAGGTGCCCCATGGAGAGGGAGGGGCCGGGGTGGGGCCAAGGAAGGGGAGGGGCCGGGGGGGGGCATCAGCCTCGTCCTCAGGCAGGATCTCCCCGTTCCCCCATCAGCCCCGGCAGGGAGGAGCAGCCCCTGCCCTCAGGCCCCTTGGGCTGAGAGGGGGCGGGGCTGGCCTAGGACCCCCTCCCCCCACCTCAGGGCGGGCAGCCCTGCCCCACACACACGCTTGGCTGCCCCCTAAGGGACGACGTGGTCGGCTTGCTCAGAGAGAGAAGGGCGGGGGTCAGACAGTGCCGGGCACCCGGAGCTGGCCAAGGCCTCCCCCTGGCCCTCAGACCCCCTCCTGGGCCTGTTCCTGGGCGTAGGAGCCTCGGACCCCTCCTGGGCCTGGGGCCCTTCCTCCTTCTGCAAGCAGAGCCCCCGCCAGGGGGCGCCCCGGCCGCGCTCACTCCCCCTCCCCCCCCACCCCCAGTGTGCAAGTTCAAAGCCCACAAGCGCTGCGCCGTTCGGGCCACCAACAACTGCAAGTGGACGACCCTGGCTTCTATCGGGAAGGACATCCGGGAGGACGAGGACGGGGTAGGAGACCGGGCCGGGGGGGACGGGGAGGGGGGGCGGCTCCTCCCGCTGGGGCCCCAGGGCAGCGCCTCTGCCTCCTCTTGCGCGCAGATCTCCATGCCCCACCAGTGGCTGGAAGGAAACCTCCCGGTGAGCGCCAAGTGCACGGTGTGCGAGAAGACGTGCGGCAGCGTGCTGCGGCTGCAGGACTGGCGCTGCCTCTGGTGCAAGGCCATGGTGAGCCCCGGGGGGGGCGGGGCGGGGGCGGGGCCGGGAGGAGTGTTCCCCCCCACCTGCTGCTGCTGAGAGCCCTTGTGGCCCCCCTGTCTGAGCTCCCCCCGTCTGTGCCCCCCTGTCTGTGCCCCCCTGTCTGTGCCCCCCTGTCTGTGCTCCCCCATCTGTGGCCCCGTCTGTGCTCCCTCGTCTGTACCCCCCTGTCTGTGCTCCCCCATCTGTGGCCCCATCTGTGCTCCCCCGTCTGTGCTCCCCCGTCTGTGCTCCCTGTCTGTGCCCCCCCGTCTGTGCTCCCCCATCTGTGCTCCCCCCGTCTGTGCTCCCCCCGTCTGTGCTCCCCCCGTCTGTGCCCCCCCCCGTCTGTGCCCCCCCCGTCTGTGCCCCCCCCCGTCTGTGCCCCCCCCCGTCTGTGCCCCCCCCCGTCTGTGCCCCCCCCCGTCTGTACTCTCCCCGTCTGTACTCCCCCATCTGTGGCCCCGTCTGTGCTCCCCATGTCTGTGCCCCCCATGTCTGTGCCCCCATGTCTGTGCCCCCCCGTCTGTGCTCCCCCCGTCTGTGCTCCCCCCGTCTGTGCCCCCCGTCTGTGCTCCCCGTCTGTGCTCCCCCGTCTGTGCTCCCCCGTCTGTGCTCCCCCCGTCTGTGCTCCCCCGTCTGTGCTCCCCCGTCTGTGCTCCCCCCGTCTGTGCTCCCCATGTCTGTGCTCCCCCCGTCTGTGCTCCCCCCGTCTGTGCTCCCCATCCCTGAGGCCTTCCCCTCTCCCGGTGACACGATGGCCGCCCGGCTCCATGTACCTGAGCCCGCCTCTTTGCCCCTGCCTGCCTCAGTTTCCTCACCTGTATAACCCGCGGCTCAGGCGAGGTGGCCGTTGTAACGGGCCGGGGTCGCTCCCAGCGCACAGTAGGCCCTGTAGCAATGGTCGTCCCGTCCTCCCCCTTTGCTCTGACCATGCCGAGCTCTGCTCAGGGAGGGATGTCAAACGTGGCGGTTGCCGAAAGGGGTCTCGAGGCCATCGGGGTTCACCTCGTATCTTGCTGAGGAGGAAACTGAGGCAGGAGCCCTGAAGGGAAGCTGGGGCCCAGTGGCTCTGATTTTGGGGACTCCCGGGGCGCCCCGTGCCCACGTCTGGCCTGGCCGGGACCCACAGCGTGGCCCGGGGCTGCCCCAGAGGGAGCCCGCCGTGGTCCTGGGAAGCTGGCAGGCCTCGAGTCAGGGACCTCCCAGAAGGACAAAGGGAGGGGCCCTGGGGGGCACCGAGGGAGGCGGGCGGGCGCAGCCAGGAAGGGCCTGGAGGAAGGGGGGGGGGCTGCGGGGCAGACGCTCATCGGCCATGTGACCCCGACCTCCCTCAGTGCCCGGAGATGGGGCTAATGGCAGCACCCGGACCATGGGGAGGCCCAGAGGGGCTGATAAGCCTTAAAGCACCACCTACATGCCAGCTGCTGCGCCAACTGTTATTGGCGACAAAGGAAGGGGCACGGGGGGGGGGACGTGGTGAGACTTAGGCAGTTCCCTCCCCCCAGTGCAGAGGTGGGGGAGGCCTCCAGCAGCAGTGTTGGGGGAGGGGCGGCCGATCACCACCATTGTCCTTTCAGGTCCACACGTCATGCAAGGACTTGCTCCTGGCCAAGTGCCCCCTGGGCCTGTGCAAGGTGTCCGTCATCCCCCCGACCGCCCTGAACAGCATTGACTCGGATGGTGGGTGCCGCAGCCCCGCCCCTGCCCCTTCCCCCTGCCGGGTGGGCCCCAGAGGGGACGAGACCCAGAGACCCTCCGTGCCGCCGGGCCGCTCTCAGTGGCAGCCGGCTCCGCCTCTGGGGGGCCCCACGGAGACTCCCCGGCCACAGGGCCTGGGACCGGGGCCCGTTCGGTTGTGAGTTGGGGGGAGGCTGAGAGGAGGCCGTGAGCACTCAGAGCAGGGGCCCAGAGTCTCTGAGGGCGGGCGGGGGGAGAGAAGGGGACGGGGGTGCCAGCCCCAGAGAGACCCCCTGTGTTGGGAAAGCAGGAAAAGGTGCTCGGGCAGAAATGGGGCATGGGGCAGCAGCCCAGATGGAAGTGTCGGGGGTGGGGGCGTCAGAAGTGGGCCTGGCAGGTCTGGGAGGAAGGCGGAGGGGAGGAGACCCCCAGAGGGAGAGACAGCCTCCCTCTTCCCAGCTTGGGCACAAACAACACAGGGCGGCTAAAATTAGGGGAAAGCAGGAAGAGGGGGCGGGGTCTTTGCTGGCTCCTGGCTGAGCTCGGAGGGGTGTGAGAGGCCACGTGGGCCCCAGAGCCCCTCCCCAGGGCCTGCCCGGCCCAGAGGTGCCCGCCTGCCCCAGAGGTGCCCGCCTGCCCCAGGGCTCTGACCGGTTCTCTTCCTGTGCCCCAGGGTTCTGGAAAGCCACGTGCCCCCCGTCCTGCACCAGCCCCCTGCTGGTCTTTGTCAACTCCAAGAGCGGAGACAACCAGGGCGTGAAGTTCCTGCGCAGATTCAAGCAGCTGCTGAACCCGGCCCAGGTCTTCGACCTCATGAACGGAGGACCCCACCTGGGGTAGGGGCGGAACTGGGGGCGAGGGCGCGGCTCCCCCCACCCTCCTCGCTCTCCCCCCTCTCTGTCCTTTCTCTCTCGTTCCCTCCCTTCTTCCCTCCCCTTCGTCTTTCTTCTCCCTCCTGCCCCCCACTGGGAGGGTCTCAGTTGTCCTTGTTCACCCACGGACACAGATGTGGAAAGGGAAGCTCTGAGTCCTGCTCGTCCGGACCCTCCCCAGGGGCTCCCCCAGGAGCACTCCGGCCCGGGTCCTCCGTCCTCCCTTTGTGGCTCCCTGTCCGGGCTGACACTCGTGGCCCTGAGGCGGGTTCTGTCTTCGGGGCCCTCACTGCCTTATTTCCTCTCGGGCCCGAAGCCTGCTGGAAGGGGGGGCCCTTCGGAAGGTCCGAGACCAGGATTCAAAGGAGCCTGGGCAGGGGATCGGGTCTGAAACGGCCGGTTCTTTGCCCGGGACTTGGCCAGCAGTAATGGAGGATTCCATGCTGGGAGACGGGGCGTCTCCTGGAACTGGCCCCAGGTCTGATGGTGACCAAACCCGACACGCCCCCCAGGGGGCGCCGACCCCAAGGCCTGGTTTTTCTTTGCCCCAGAAGTCACTGGGACCCCTGGGGCCATTGGTCTGCAGCTCTCTGCTCTGGCTCCTCCTTGCTCAGGTCTCAGCCCATATTTGGGGGCAAGACCCCTGCCCTTTTCCCCCAGATTGTGTTTGGGGGGGGCCACCGTTGGAGTTGACTTCTTTTTTGAATAAACATTTCTTTATGAATCATGTTGGGGGAAAACCAGGAGAGGAAACAGACGGAGCGCGGTGCGCGCTGGGTCACATTCTCTCGCCACAGACGCCTTTGCCCACCCAAGTCCGTAGGGGTTGCTTTGGGAGATGCTGGGGATTTTTGCCTCAGTTTACCCTTCCTGCAGGAAGGGTCCGTTATGAGGGGTCTTCCCTGAGAACCACCCAATGCCCGGGAGCCGGCCTCTGCTCTCAGAGGGGAGGTGGGGGGAGGGCGACAGTCACTCCCCCTGGTGTGGGCACCAGCCCCATGTGGGCAGGAGAGCTGCGTCCAGGGCCCTCAGGCCCATCCAGCTCTGCCTGTGACCTGGGCCTTCGGCCCGAGTCCTCGGAGCCTCCCCCACGTCCTCCTCTGGCTGCCAAGGGAAGCCTGGGCCTGGGGAGCAAAGGGCATCGGGCCCTTGGGGAACAGCTGCCCAAGTCCTTGTGATGGGGACGCCTGCCTGGCAGCCAGGCATCGGAAAGGACCTTGAGATTGTCTCCGTGCTGGTCTCCCTAAAGAAGTGCCCCAGGGGCGGCCAGTGGGCACAGTGGGTGCCCCAGGGGCAGGGGGGCAGGCAGCGGGCACAGTGTGTGCCATGGGGCAGGGGGGCAGGCAGCGGGCACAGTGTGTGCCATGGGGCAGGGGGGCAGGCAGCGGGCACAGTGTGTGCCATGGGGCAGGGGGGCAGGCAGCGGGCACAGTGTGTGCCATGGGGCAGGGGGCAGGCAGCGGGCACAGTGTGTGCCATGGGGCAGGGGGGCAGGCAGCGGGCACAGTGTGTGCCATGGGGCAGGGGGCAGGCAGTGGGCACAGTGTGCCATGGGGTAGGGGGGCAGGCAGTGGGCACAGTGGGTGCCCCAGGGGCAGGGGGGCAGGCAGTGGGCACAGTGGGTGCCATGGGGCAGGGGGCAGGCAGCGGGCACAGTGTGTGCCATGGGGCAGGGGGGCAGGCAGTGGGCACAGTGTGCCATGGGGCAGGGGGCAGGCAGTGGGCACAGTGCGTGCCATGGGGCGGGGGGCAGGCAGTGGGCACAGTGGGTGCCCCAGGGGCGGGGGGGCAGGCAGCGGGCACCATGCATGCCATGGGGCGGGGGGCAGGCAGTGGGCAGGATGGGCTCTCAGCACCAGGGAGGGGAGCATGGGGATGACCAGCCCATGCTTGTCCCTTGGGCCCCCCATGACGGAGGACTTCCTCCCCCCAGACTGCGGTTATTCCAGAAGTTCGACACTTTCCGGATTCTGGTGTGCGGCGGGGACGGCAGCGTGGGATGGGTCCTGTCTGAGATCGACAGCCTCAACCTTCACAAGCAGGTGCGTTGGGGGGGCTCCCCCCGGGGGGCAGGCGGAGCCCCTGGGTTTCTCCCGGGAGCGGGGCCGAGCAGCTTTCTTGGCCCCCGTGCACCCCACTTTCTTGGGCCCTCAGAGACGCCGAGAGGGAAGCTCCCCAAAATGCCTTACGCCTGAACCCCGGGCTTGGCTGAGAAGGGGAGGGAGCCGCTGCCCCAGAACGGCCAGAGCTTTGGGGAGGCTTCCTGGCCATGAGGGGCCAGGGCCCGCCCGGCGAGACTCCGCAGCACCACCTGGCGGTGGATGTTGAGAAGTGCGCTCTGCCCATCTCCGTCCCAGGGCCTTGGGCCTTGCCAGGGGCCAGTGGGTGGCAGGTGCGCCCCCTGCTGGGCGCCCGTGAGCCTGAGACAGCGCAGGGCAAGCTCGGGGTCCCAGGCTCCGCCCCCCTGAGGATTAGGGGACTCGATGGCCCTCGTTCACTAAGCGCCGGCTGTGTGCTTGGTGGGGCCAGGGGGCAGACGGGAGGGATGAGGGGAGATGGGGGCTGGCACAGTCGTAGCCGGGCTCCAGGCCCAGACCCGGCGGGGCCCCGAACACCCGGGGGGCGGCTTTGGTGCGGGGGCCTCTGGGGTCAAACCCAGGGCTCTTTAGGCCGCCTCAGGTGGGCAGCAGGGTGGGTCTGGGAGGAGCCCCCAGAGGGGCCGCGCCATGGGCAGGAGTGGCCGGCGTGCCGGGGACACAGAGGGAGCCGCCCCCGCTCAGCTTCTCTGGGCCCTCGTGCCCCCTCCCGCGTCCCGGTGGCAGCGGCTCCGCCCGGCATTTAACGCGGGTCTTGTTGGTGGCAGTGCCAGCTGGGAGTGCTGCCCCTCGGCACCGGGAACGACCTGGCCCGCGTGCTGGGCTGGGGCTCCGCCTGCGACGACGACACGCAGCTCCCCCAGATCCTGGAGAAGCTGGAGCGGGCCAGCACCAAGATGCTGGACCGGTGAGTGTGGGGGGAGGGGCTCGTGTGGTTCTGGGGGGCCCGTGCCCGCTCTGCTGAGGGTGCACGGCCGGGCAGACTGGGGGGGGCTGGGGGCCCCACCCCAAGGCTGCCAACGCTGGGACTCGGTGCCAGGGAGAATGGGCAGGGGCGCCCCCTCCGTCCGGAAACACCCTGGGGAGCCCTGGGGGGAGGGGCGCTGCTGGGCCTGGGGGCCCCTCCCCCAGAGTCCCCCTGGCTGGTCTGCGGCTCACCAAGTCTCTGTGGGTCCCAGGTGGAGCATCATGGTGTACGAGACCAAACTCCCCCGACAGGCGTCGTCCTCCACGGTGACGGAAGACTTCAGTGAGGACTCGGAGGTAGCAGCCCCACCCCCCCTCCCCCAGTCGCCATCTTGAGATGTCCCTCTCTCTGGGCCGTCCCTCAGCTCCCTCTCTCCTCACGGAGGAGTCTCGGCCTTCAGTGGGGAGGAGTGGGCTGGAGGACGGGGAGGCCAAGGAGGCTGCCTTGGCTGACCGAGGCTGGGGCTTCACCAGGGAGGGCAGCCCCAGTGGTCCCCTGCCCAGGGGCCCGGCTCATCCTGTCCGTGCCTCCCCAGGTCCAGCAGATCCTCTTTTACGAAGACTCAGTGGCCGCACACCTGTCCAAAATCTTGACTTCGGACCAGCATTCTGTGGTCATCTCCTCCGCCAAGTACGTGCCTGAGCGCATCCCCCAGAGGCTTCTGGGAGAAGGGCTTCTGGGCCGGGACTCGGCCGCCTTCTCCCCCAGGCCCAGCCTCCCCCCCTCCTCTCCGCAGGGTGCTCTGTGAGACCGTGAAGGACTTTGTGGCGCGGGTGGGGAAGGCCTACGAGAAAGCCCCCGAGAGCTCCGAGGAGTCTGAGGTCATGGCCAGGAAGGTGAGCGCAGAGAGGGGTACATGGCGGGGGGGGTGCAGGCACGCGGCATGGGGCAGAGGGCACAGGCATGAGGAGGCTGGTGGGCAGGGACACATGATGGAGGGCACACGAAGGCCAGTGTCCTCCGTGACCTCCCAGCCTTCCCGTCGCCTCCCCCCAGTGCTCTGTGCTCAAAGAGAAGCTGGACTCGCTCCTGAAGACCTTGAACGATGAGTCCCAGGCGTCCTCGTCGCTTCCCAACCCCCCTCCCACCATCGCGGAGGAGATGGAAGATGGCGACGGCTCTGGCGGCGTCTGTGCCTCCATCGCCTCAGCCTGCCCCACACGGCCCCAGATCTTCCGGCCTCGGGAGCAGCTCATGCTGAGAGCCAACAGCCTGAAGAAGGCGATCCGCCAGATCATAGAACACGCAGAAAAGGGTAGCCTGCCGCCCCCTGCCCGCCCTGGGGAAGCCAGGGGTAGGGAATGGGGGAGACCAGCCTGAGCACTGGCATCACCTCAGCCGTCTCCTCCTAGGGGGCCAAGGGCGCCCGAGCCCAGCCTCAGAGACGCCAGCGGCAACCATGGCAACCACAGGGGTCGTCCTGGGGGGTTCCAGGGAAAGCACAAAGCGCCTTTTGGGGTCCATCCAGACGGGCCCTCTGTGCGAGGGCAGCACGGCCCAGACCCTGACCCGCCCTGGGCAGCCTCTCAAGATGCCAGCCAGGGTTGGCAGAGGGAGGGCATTCCTCCTTGCCCCTTCTGTGCCCGCCACACCCAGACGGTGCCCAGCTCCCCAGGGAGCATCCCCCCGATCTGAGGATGAGGAATTGGGGGCTCAGTTGGGAAGTGGGGGTCCCCCAAGTGCAGGATCGGGCCCCACCAGGGGACTCCCCAGCCAGGGGCGCTGTCCCAGCTCGGGCGCCAGGCTCACTCCAGCCCTGTTCCCTCCCTAGCTGTGGACGAGCAGAACGCCCAGACCCAGGAGCAGGAGGGGTTTCTGCTGGGGCTCCCTGCCGCCGAGGAAGGCAAGGGTCCCAAGGCAGAGGACAAGCCCTCCCCACAGACCCCTCCTGGCGGCAACGGCAGCATGTCCCGAGGGAGGAGCCAACGCAAAGGTGCCTTGTCGGGGGGGCCGGGGGGGAGGGGCAGGGGCGTGGCTGCCCTGGTACCCCAGGCTTTCGGGGCCAGGCCGCTGGCATGGCCCCTGGGCCTTCCCAGGCCTCTGCACTGAGCCTGGATGGGGGGACCTGGAGCTTCCTCACACCCGCCACTGTGCTGGTGCTCTCTGACCTTCCCCAGCACCTCCTGGAGCCCCTGGGGCCCTCAAACACCTCCATGTGTCCCCAGAGAGGCCGGAGGCCACACCTGCTCTCTGGAGCCCCACAGGGGTCGCTCCCTTCGGCCCCAGCCTGGGCTCCCGGACCCTGTGCCCTTCAACACATGTGGGAGGCATCTCATCTGCCCACAGCTGGTCCTTGGGTCATGGGTGACTGTGGGTTTCCAAGGAGAGGAATGAAGCGGGGTCAGCAGGGAGCCTTTGCCCATCACAGGTGTGGAGGTCCTGGGCCTGCCCCCGTGCCCAGAGCTCCTCAGGGAGTCCAGAGTGTCCCCGGGAGCCAAGAGCGGCTCCACTGGGCTGGGGGAAAGAACGGCCTGAGCCCTGAAAGTCCTTGGGGTCCCCCCCGGGCTCCTTCAGGGGGGAGTCCCGCAGCCTTTGAGCAGAGCCCTGGCTTTATTTCTTCCAGGGCCCAAATCCCCCTGTGAAAAGCTCATAAGCAAAGGAAGTTTGTCCCTGGGCAGCTCGGCGTCTCTTCCTCCCCAGACGGGAAACCGTGACAGCTTGCCCATGCTGAACACAAAGATCCTGTACCCAAGTGAGTGTGGTTTGGGGGCCGGGCTGGGGGGCGTGGGGAGGGTGGAGCCCACCAGCATGGTTCTGGCTGCCCATTGCTCGCCTGGGGCTCCGGGTCTGGGAAAGCCCTGCCCTTCTTGTGCCCGCCTTCTTGCCCCCGTCAAAGGGAAAGCCTTAGAATCACTTGCATGATGTGGGATACTGGACCAGGCTGCCCAGCTGGCACACGCTGTCCTAGGAGCCAAGGAGGATGGCACTGGCTCAGAAGGAACGCGGGATGTGCAGAGGCCCCCGATGTGCATGGGGAGCCCCGGCCCATTCGCACCAGAGCTTGGCTCTCACAGTGACGTCATCTTGTGCTCCTAGAGAACCAGTGAGGGGTTGGGGGATCACAGGCAGCGGGCTCTTCCCCTCCCTCCCAGTGCCACTTTGGGTCTTTAAGCTTCGCAACAGCACGATCCCAAGAGACCCGAAGTTGTGGCGGACACAAGGGAGAGTGGCAAGGATGCCCTGAAAGTACCTGGAGATGACCTGCCTGTATCTGGGAGCTCTGGAGAATGTGGGCTGGGTATCGAGAGGGCTGCAGCAGGCAGCCCAGCAGCAGTGGTGCCCCCCGAATAGGAAGAGGAGCGGGAGGGAAAGATGGGAAGAGCAGGAAGGTTGTGACTTCCATTGGCGGCACAGCAGAGCCAAGGAGCCTCCTAAAATCCCGTGTTCTCACAAATTGTCTTTGCGGATTTAAATGGAAAAAATTTACCACCTCCCCCCTCAAAAGAATGGACTCTCCCTAGCACAGCACCCAGAAAACAGGACGCTCAAGAAATCTTTGGGAAATTATGAGTATTTTTAAAAAGAAAGATTTATGGGAACTATAAGGCTCACAGCTTTAGGCCTGGACATGCACTAGAAGTCCTTGTGGCCCATGAGTCTTGGCAGGAGTTTGCATGGTCTGGAGGCACGCAATGAGCGTCCCTGTCTGTTTCAGATCCGGGAAGTTGCCGGTCCCCCAGACTGAGAACGTCCATAACGTGGACCCGTCTGTCTCCGCGAATGGAGGCCACGTGGGCTGCGTCTCATGACAGTCCCTCTTCCCCCCTTGCAGATATTCGCGCCGGGATGTCTGGTTCCTTACCTGGAGGTTCAGTCATCAGTCGTTTGCTCATCAACGCGGATCCCTTTAACACCGAACCGGAAAATTTGTGAGTATGGGGGAGGGGAGGACCAACTACTGGGCCGGGGGTAATCCCAGTGCCTGGGTCTCCACTCCGGCTTAGGAGAGGGCCCCTGGGCAGGGAAGTGCTGGGGGACCTGGGCTCTGATGGAGAAACCTCCGGCCCAGGGCTCCCAGAACAGGGCTCCCACCACTCAGGCGTTGGGGGATAAGTGGGCAGAAGGGACAGACCCCAGCTGGTAACAGCAGTGTCCCGGGCAGAAAAGGGGAAGGAAGTAGAGGCAGAGGTCCCAGGACCCCACCTGTCTGCAGCCCGTGCACATGAGCAGGGGAGGCTCTGGGCTTAGGAGGCCACCAGCCTCAAGTCGCGGGGAGACTGAGCCTCGGGGCTTCAGCAATCAAAGGCTTCGGTCGGGAAGCTGTTTAGTTGCCTTCTCCCTGGCATTTTCAGAGAGTGCTACACAGAGAAGTGCGTCATGAACAACTACTTCGGGATCGGGCTCGACGCCAAGATCTCCCTGGATTTCAATAACAAACGCGACGAGCACCCGGAGAAGTGCAGGTGGGTGGCGTCACCTGTGAGGCTGCGGCCTCCCGGAGCCCGGCTCCTGCCAAGCAACTCTGAGGGACTTGGGGGCACACGAGGGCGGCTGCACAGGTGTGGGAGGGCCTGCTGCAGGTGGGCACCCTGAGCCCACGAGTGCAGGAGCAGTCGGAGCTCACTGGGGAACGGTCGTGACATTCCCGGCCCGCACAAGGGTGGTGCGGCCCTTCCCTCCCCAGGACAGGGCTTCAAGAGCACCCAAGGGTCAGCCGTCCCTCTTAAAGCCACGGGGAGTGAGGATACACACACACACACACACACACACACACACACACACACACACACACGCTAAAGAAATTAGCACCTTAAAAACCAAAATTGGCCCAATGGTAAAAGTAGTACAAAAATTCACTGAAGAGCTCCTTAAAAAGCTGAACAGGCCAAGTGGGAAAAGAAGTACAAAGTCCACTGGAGAAAATAATTCCTTAAAAATTCGCATTGGGCAAGTGGAAGTTAATGATATCATAAAACATCAATTTAAAAAAAACTTTCTTTCTTATTGGTAAAAAACAACTGATCTAGAAAATAAAACGAGGAGAGAATGATTTTAAAAAGAAACAGAGAAGGCGTCTTAGACATATTTCAAGAAATTATCAAGGAAAATTACCTCGCTATCTTAGGTCCAGAACATAAAATAGAAATTGAAAGAATATCTCAAGATATGATATCCAAGTTCTAGAGTTCCCAGGTCAAGGAGAAAACATTGCCAGAAGCCAGAAAGAAATAGTTCAAATGTCATAGAACCACAGTCAAAATCACGCAAGATTTAGCTGCTTTCCCATGAAAAGAAGGGAGTGCTTGGAATTATGATATCCCAGAAGGCAATCCAGCGATGATAACCAAGAACAACCTACACCGCAAAACTGGGTGTAATCGTTCAGGCAGAAACACGGACATCTAATGAAACGGAGGTGAAAAGACCAGAGTTGAATAGAAATTTTGCAGAAGATTCAAAAGAAGCATAAAAAGGTAAACATAAAGAAATCACAGGGACTCGGTAAAGTTAAAGTGTTTATATTTCTGTATTCGATGATACACGTCCGAAGAACTTGATCATTTTTAGGAGTTTGCATAAGCAGGGGTGTGAGTGAGTTTATTTTTTAGGATGATTTCTCAAAAAAAGAAAGTATGGGTGAGAAGGAAGCACTGGGAGAAGGGCAAAAGGAGATGTAGAATGGGGCACATTTTTTCCTGTAAAGGACACAAATGAGAGAGGGGCAGTGCTTAAACCTCAGTCTCCATGGAATTGAGTTTTTTTTTTGTTTTAGAGGATCTTTTTTTCCTGGACATTTGGGGTTAAGTGACTTGCCCAGGGTCCCACATCTAGTAAGTGTTAAGTACCTGAGGCCGGATTCGAACTCAGGTTCTCCTGATTCTGGGGCTGATACTCTATCCAGTGTGACATCTAGCTGTCTTGTACTGGAAGTGGTTCAGAGAAAGCAATCTATGTATGTGTATACATACAAACACACACTATGTATGTGTATACATACAAACACACACTAGTATATAGAAATCTATCTTGTCCAATGGGAAGTAAAAGAAGGGAACACTAAGGGAAGTGGGGGATTGGTGGTCCCGCTCAGAAGTCAGACGAGCAAAAGAGACAGCCCAAGTGGTCACTGAATTCCTTATCCAAGCGTTTGCAATTCTGGGTGTGCCACAAGCCATAAAAACAGACAATGGTCCTGCATATACTTCTAAATATTTTGCACTTTTGTGCACAGTATCAGATTTTACACACCACTGGTATACCCTTTAATCCTCAAGGACAGGCAGTAGTAGAGAGGAGAAACAGAGACATTAAGACGCTCCTCCAAAAACAAAAGAAAGGGGGAGCCACAGGTAACCCTAGAGAACTTATAAATTTAGTTCTCTATACCATTAATTTTTTAATTTTTGAGAAAGATGCACCGGCTCCAGCAGACAGGTTTTATAACCCACTGGAAGGGCCGTGTCCAGTGGGAGTAGATAATCGCCAGGTGATGTGGAGAGACCCAGAAAGTGGTGAATGGAAGGGACCAGATAGGTTAACTGCGTGGGAGAGAGGGTTTGCTTGTATCTCTATAGGTGGAGAAGGAATCAGATGGGTGCCAACGAGCGTATTCACCTTATCCATCCCAGAGAGACAAAAACAGAAAAAAATCTGGAAACAAAGGAGAAGACCTAAGAACAAAATCTGCAGGAATCATTGGATTCCCTAACACAAGATGAGACTATTGCAGGACTTCAACGTTTGCAGTAATTACAGGATTCCTGGCACATGAACTAATGGACGATAGATTCCTTTTGGACTATTTCTAGGACTTATGGACGTGTTCTTCATGTTGATTCGTGTTATTTGTTACATCACTACTAGCCTGTGGTACTATGTGCTTATGTGTGATACCTCCCATATTGATGGATTTATGTATACCTGTTTCCTGTGAGCCCCTTCAGAAACCCACTAATCTGATTTGATTTCCCATTTCCTTTGGTGTTTTCATCTCCCTTCCTGAGACGTCAGGGAGGGTGTGACCACCTTTTTTTATGGTGTTTTCACTTCTTTTTTGAGCAGTCAGGGAAGCGGAATCACCTTCTTTTGGGGGGTTCTCACCTCCTTGAGGAGTCAGGGAGGTCATGACCACCTTATGTTCTAAATCAAAAAACAGGAGATGTTATGGGCCAGAACTTGAAACAAGGTGCTAAGTCACTGGGATTGATAGAGACAGTGCTTATGCACTTAGTTCACACCTTTAGAGTTCACACCTTTAAGAGAGTTCACACCTTTAAGAGATCATATATAAGGAGGAGCTCCCACAAGCACTAGAGACTTTGGGAGATTCACAAGTCAGCCCACAATCCCATTCTCAGAGGAAGAGTCAGATTTCATTCCAACTTCCACCTTTGTGCTGGCTGGAGTCTTTGGATTCAGAGAGAGCTGGAAGCTGAAGCAGAAAGAGACAAAGGACTAGCAACAGGAGCTCTCGGAATCAAGGAGAGAGATAGGCTTCTAAGAAAACTAACCAGGCTACGTTGGAAGAAACAATAAAGGATCTGGACTTTAACTCCTGGCTGCATTTGATTATTACTTAGAACTGAAACAAAGGCTGCCTCCAGAAGCCCCCCAAGAAACCTGTTCCCAGAGAACATTATATTTTAGAGAAGAAAACACTACAGACTCCTAAGGAGGAACAGGATTTTAAAAAGACAGGGAATGGGAATGGGAATGGGATGAGCTCCCCTGTTAGAGTGTCAACGGATAGCAGAATGATCGGAAACCAGAATCCAACAATATGGTGGACAGTCTGGAAGCAGAAAGACACACGGGGAGTTAAAATAAAGGACTGGACAAATCTCACATGCTTCAGCCGAAGTGAAAACAGCAGAGCTGGCAATCATGAGCACAGACAAACAAAAGGAAAATGGAGCTAATGAAAGGAGAGAGAATTGAGGAAATTACGTTTTTCTAAACACTACCTTAGGCAACGAAGTGTCCTCAAACATCCTATGGCAAGTTTCTCAGATGTACAGGGTGAAAGTCACGAAGGGAAGAGCCTTTCCCTGGCTGGGAAATGGGTAGGGGCCATAATCAGGCCAGCTGAGACACAGGTCTGTGGTCACTTGAAAAAGGGCTCTTGGACGGCTCGGGCCGCTCACACCTCTCAGAAATGACAAGTGTGGGAAGGGGAACCAGGCGCTGGCGGCCGCAGGGGCAGGAGCGAGCCAGCCCGGCCGTTCCAGACAATAACCTAGAACCGTCACTGCCCGCAGCACCGCCGGTGGGTCCAGGGCCCAGAAAGAGGAAAGGACACAGAGCGACTCTGACTTTGGGGGCAAAGAGCAGGTGCTCAACCGCTGGAAATGGCTGAATAGTGGGCATGGAGTGCGGTTGGGCGGTTTCAGAAAAAAACACGGCAGGACCTGCAGACCCTGATACAAAGTGAAGCTGGGCAAGCAGTGTCCGTGGCAACGGCCATAGTGAGGCTGGTCGCCTGGGGACAGCTCGGCTGCTCTGATCAACACAAATGACCCGAGAAGGCTCCAAAAGACCTTGTCTGAAAACTCTCCTCCCCTTGGAAATCAGGGGTCCCCGGGGGGGGGGGGGAGGACTCTGCTCAGGGTGGGCCCTTCCTCTCCTGCCTGGCCCCTCTCTTTCTGTCTTCCCAGGCAGGAGGTGAGATGGCAGGGAAGCCTCCCATTCGACCAGTGGGCCTCGGGCGCAGGAAGCACAGCTCACTCTTGTTTTGTCTTCTCCTCTCAGGAGCCGAACCAAGAACATGATGTGGTACGGGGTCCTGGGGACAAAGGAATTGCTGCATCGGACCTACAGGAACTTGGAGCAGAAGGTCCTGCTGGAGGTGAGAGGGAAGGTCACATCCCAGCTCCTTCCCTGCCCCACTCCATGCCCTGGTCCCTGGCCTCCAGCCCTCTGTGTTGTGACCTTCTGGGCCCTGGTCCTTGGCCCTCTGTGCCCTGGGCCTCAGCTCTGTGTCCTGGCCTTCTGGGCCCAGGTCTCTGGCCCTCCATGTCCTTGTCTCTGACTCTCTAGACCCCAGCCCTCTGTGCCCTGGCCCCCCATGTCCTTGTCCCCGCCTCTGTGCCCTGGACCCCAGCTCTCTGTGCCCCAGCCCTCCATGTCCTTGTCTCTGGCCCTCTGTGTCCTGATCCTCTGGGCCCTGGCCCTCCATGTCCTAGCCCCTGGCCCTGTCACAAGCCCTTGCCTGGGCTGTCTGGCAGATGACCAGGCCCTAGGTCTGTCCCGGCAGCCCTTTGCCCCAAGTCCCCCCTTGGTGGGCCTGGGGCTGATTTGTCCTCCTTTCTGTCCCCTCGTGGCCCAGTGTGATGGGCGTCCCATCCCGCTGCCCAGCCTCCAGGGTATCGCCGTCCTCAACATCCCCAGCTACGCCGGGGGCACCAACTTCTGGGGAGGCACCAAGGAAGATGATGTGAGTGGGGGCTCCTGGCCCCTTTTGGGTCTGTGTCCCAGGTCCCCTCTGCCCTTTCAGGCCCTTCCTTGTCCCTGGCTGACCCCAGCACGCACCCCCTGAGAGAAGCCCTGCCCCCACCTGCCTGGGGCTGCCCTCCTGTACCTCAGCCAGTCATTCTGCCTCCCACAGAGGCCCAGGCACCCCGGATTCGTTGCCAGGGCCCCCCCCCCAGCCTTCAGCATGAGGGGGCTTCTCGACATATCGGGGCCTTGCTCTGTGACAGTTTCTGGGGAATGGTTCCCCTCAAGGGGGTAAGGCCATAGGATAAGGGGGCTCTGCCTAGTTGCCTGAGACCTGGTGGGCTGCCCGGAGGGAGCTCGGACAGAACCCCGGCCCGGGGCAGGGCTGGCGGGGGCCATGGCCAAGGGTGCCTCCCGGCCCCACCCGCAGTCCCTGACCCTGCGTCCCCTCCGTTCTCAGACGTTCACAGCCCCCTCCTTCGACGACAAGGTGCTGGAGGTGGTGGCCGTCTTCGGCAGCATGCAGATGGCCGTCTCCCGCGTCATCAATCTGCAGCACCACCGCATCGCCCAGGTAACCCCGCCAGAACCGGGGCTCTCCTAGCGAGAACACTTTGGCTCAAAGTGTGACCCTCCCAGAAAAGTCACTTTGTAAGGGGAGCAGCGAGACCGATAGAGCGGGACGTGAGTCGCAGGCGGTCAGAGATGCCTGAGGGGCCCGAGAGCAAAGGAGCCAGGCCTGGGATGGGCCGGAGCTCCTGGGGCAGGGGCACAGCTGTCTCTCCTGTGTCCCAGGCCCAGCTTGACCTTTGGGGGTCTCAGAAGCCTTCCCCCAAACTGGGGCTGATCTCAAGCCCCCAGGTAGCTGGGGGCAGAGGGAGGAGCAGCGTGCAGCTCGGACCCCCAGTGGGCTTTGTACCCCTGGGGTGCCGTGATGTCAGGTCTCCTGCCTCATGCTCCTCCCGAGGACTGTTCGGGCGGGCTCCTCCTCCCGTGTCACGGGCACCCGAGGGCGGTATTAGGAGCCGCTGCCGGGGCCTCAGCCCCCTCCTCGGGTCCCCGGCCCCTCTTCAGTCTGGTCTTTTTAATGAGAACCGCCCCAGTTTTGTCGAGGGTTATCTCAGTTTTAAACGTTTCTAAAAGAAAATCACGTGAATTCTATCTCAGTTCAGACCAGAGACACGTGTCCTCGGCACTTTGGCGAGAGCCGCGGTGGGCAACCAGCCTGGCGGCGTGGGGACCCCGGGGTGACCACAGGCTCCAGAGAACGAGCTGCACCTCCCCACTGGGGAGGGGGGAGTGGGAGGGTCCCTGCCCAGCCAAGCTTGGCTCCTGGAGATGGCTGGAAGGATGAAGCCCGTGGGTCACACATCGGGGGCCCTCCCAAGTTGTGGGCGGGCACGGGGGGCTCAGAGGTCTGCGTTCTCCCCGCAGTGTCGCACGGTGAAAATCGCCATCCTGGGCGAGGAGGGCGTCCCCGTGCAGGTGGATGGAGAGGCCTGGATCCAGCCCCCCGGCTACATCCAGATTATCCACAAGAATCGGGCGCAGACCCTGACCAGGGATCGGGTAAGGCCCCTGGAAGCTGGGGGCGTCTCCTCTGGGCCCCTGGGGCTGGGGGACACCCTCCGGTCAGCATGTTGTGGGTGGGAGAGGCCTGGCCAGCTGGTCTCTGCCCTCTTGACCCCCTCCCCCAAGGAAGGACCTTGCTCTACCCCACGTTCTTGGGGGCCTGTAGGCAAGGAGGGCATGGGACGAGAAGGCCGGAGGCACAGCCAGGGGTGGGGAGCCTGGTCTTGTCCCCGAGCAGCACTCATGAAACCCCCTCGCGCCCCAGGCCTTTGAGAGCACCCTGAAGTCCTGGGAAGACAAGCAGAAGTGTGAGCTCTCGCGCCCGCCCTCCTTCTCCCTGCACCCGGAGATCATGTCCGAAGAGGAGTCCACCCAGATGCACCAGTTTGGCCAGGCGGCGGGGGCCCTCATCCACAGGTGGGCGCTGCCGGGCCCTGGGAGGGGGCGACCCCAGACCCGAGCTCACGAGGCCGAAGGCAAAGGGGAGCCCGTCCTCCTCCTGGAGAACGCACAGGTCCAGGGAGGCAGGGGGACCTGAGAGAGGAGCGGGAGCTGCTGTGACCCAGGCTCCGAGCTCTTCCTGACTCTGGCTGCCCCGGGTATTGCCCCCGGCCCAGCCCCCCAGTCTGCCTGCGCCCAGCTCGGGCCTAAAGGGGCGCCTGCGGCTCGCTCTCTGTCTCTGTCTCTCTTGCTATCTCTCCATGTCTCTCTGTCTCTAGCATCCGGGAGATAGCTCAGTCCTGCCAGGACATGGAGCAGGAGCTGGCCCACGCCGTCAACGCCAGCTCCAAATCCCTCAATCGAGTCTACGGGAAGTCCAAGGCCAGCGAGGTGAGTCCGTGGCCCCGCCCACCACGCGGCACCCCCCCCCCCCTTCCCGGACCCTCACGGCGCTTTCCTCCTTCCCAGGGGCTGAACTGCACGTTTGTCCTGGAGATGGTGAACAACATCCGCGCCCTCCATAACGAGACGGAGCTGCTGCTCACTGGGAAGATGGCCTTGGTACGGGGCAGGGTGGGGGGGAGGGGCCGGGGAGCTCCCTGGGCAGGAGCAGGAGACAGACGGGCTGGAAGCTCCCCCACATCTCCAAGCATTGGTTTCCTCACCCTGGGTGGGGGGTGCGATCCCCAGGCACGCCGGAGTCATTTCACCGCCCCTGGGCTCTGGCGACCCTGTTACCTGAGAGGGCCCTGACGGGGGCGCGGGCTCTCGGGGGCTCGTGTGCTTGGCCACGGCCCCCCCCAGGGCTAACGGGCGTCCTTCCTCCCCCGGCCGCGGTGCAGCAGCTCGAGCCGCCCCACAAGGAGCAGCTCGGGGCGGCCCTGGCGGACATGGACCTGCAGCTGAGGAGGCTGGCCGACATTCCCTGGCTCTGGCAGCTCATGGAGCCCAGTGATGATGAGGTACGACCCCCACCCCCCCACGGGCCGGAGGGCGCCGGTCACCCGGTGACCCCAAGTTCCCCCTGCATGACGACAGCTGCTGCCCCTCCCCCCCATGGCCGCCAGTCACCCCGACGCTCCCCATCTGCTCTCGCCCCCCAGAATCCCTCTGTGCTGGACTTCTCCAAACGCAGCCGCAGTGGCAAATTCCGCCTCGTGACCAAATTCAAAAAGGAGAAAAGCAGCAAGAACAAAGAGCTCCGCGCCGGCTCCGGCCTCCCTGGTAGCTACCCCCCTCGGGCCGCGCGCGAGCAAGCGTGTCCAAGGCCCCCCCCAGCTTCCCTCCCCTCGTCGGTCAGACTCCGCTCACTAACACTTTGTTTGCAGGCCTGAGACCCTGTAGGTTGCCTCCCGTGCGCGCAGTCCCAGGGGCCACGCCCTGCCACGCCAGGGACCCCCGAGCCAAGTGGAACGGGGCCTCCTGAGCTTCCCGCTGTGGTCTGCCCGGGGGAGTCACGGGGGCTTTGGGGCACGGGTCCGCGAGCTTCCTTCAGGCCCTCTGCCGCTCACGCCGCTTCTCTCGGGATCCACGGCTTGCCTGAACGAATCACAGGGCCCCAGCAGGGCGGGCGCCCCGGTGGTGAAGGTGGCCCTCGTCACATGGCGTGGCTGCCCCCCCTGCTCCTGGGCTCTGGGCAGTCGGGTGGAGGGGCTTCTCTTCTGACGATTGGGGCCCTCGCGACTCCCCCTCAGCGCTCAGCCCGAGGCCGCGATTCTGGCAGCCCGGCCTCCCTCGGGGCCGCTTCTGGAGTAGCCCCAAAGGCGGAGCGGAGCCCAGGCCGGCTCTAAACGCAGGGGCCGGGCCGGACGAGGCGGCGCTGGGGGGGTGTGGCCGGCCGGCGCATGGGTGGCTCTGCCTCTGCTGGGGCTCTGGGTGGCGGGGCCTCCTCCGGGCGCTCGGGCGCGGCCTCTCTCTGGCTCTCAGCAGCTTCCGCTTTTCCACAGCTCACCTCTGGGGCACGGAGGAGGTGGCCGCCTGGCTGGAGCACCTCAGCCTCTGTGAGTATAGAGATATCTTCATCGGCCACGACATCCGGGGCCCTGAGCTACTGCAGCTCGAACGGAGGGACCTCAAGGTACATCCCCTGCGCCCGGGGCATCCCCACGGGTCCTGGGCCCGCAGCCCCAGGCAGCTCCTCGAGGCGGTTCCACTCGGCGGGGGGGAGGGGCCGGGCCTGTGGTCCTGGCAGCGGGGGGGTGGGCACCCCCAGGGCTTGCTGGCCAAGGTGGCACCTAAGGCAGAGCCGGGCCGGAGCCAGCTGCCCCCGTGAGCTGCCTGGCTCGTAGAGCACAGCAGCCCAGAGGGACCCAGGCCCACTGCTCATGCTCCATGGTAAGGCCCAGGCCCGCTGGCGGCGGGTCAGGGGTCTCGGGGTCCGCACGGGGCTCTGATGAGGCGGGGTGCGCTGCATGGCTGACACTTTTCCAGGGTTCCCGGCATTCTCCCCGAGCCGCGGGGACTGGTCGAGGTCCGGATGGGGCCGGGCTGCTCGGGCCGGCCCTCCAACTGCTCGCCCCGGTTTCATGGCCGCTTTTCCTCTTGGCTTTCAGGACCTCGGGGTGACCAAGGTGGGCCACATGAAGAGGATCCTCCATGGAATTCGGGAGCTGAGCCGGAGCGCTCCCGCCGCCGATGCTTAGCCAGGGTCCTTGCCGCCTGCATCTACCCCTCCTCCGCCTGCTGAAGCCGTGGCACCCCCGCCCCCCCGCAGCGCTCACGTCATGGTGCTACTCTTCCCCGTGGGCACAGCTCGCCAGCAGGCCCCCCCCCAGAGGGCTCCTTATCGCAGCTACCTTCCAAACGGCCTGGGCCCTGCAGGGGGTGCTCCTCAGGCTGGCCTCCGGAGGAACCCTGGCCCCTCTGGTCCCCGCGACCCTCTCCGGGGGCATCCGCTGTGACCATCCCCATTGTACAGTCCAGGATCTGAGGCCAACCCAAGGGCAGCTGGATCGTCTCCCGTGAGCATCTTGGGGAGCACCCTCGGCCCTCCTCCCCCTCCGGCGGAACCCCCAGACCATCACACGTGCTCCGCCCCCCAAGTGTGTTTGTGGAGAAGGCCCGAGGGAGCACGTTCGCACTAGGACAGAGGGGGGCAGCCCACATCAGCCATGCCCCCCAGGAGCAAATTGGCTGCTGGCCCCCTCGGCAGAAATCCTTTCTTTCCCAACAGAAGCAAAGAGGCCGTCTTCCCCTGGGGGGGGCTTTCCCTGCCCGGCCACGTCTGACCCCAATCCGGGGTTGCTTTGCCTCCCTCTTTTGTGAGATCCTGCCCTCCGAGGGGCCCGGGCACTGGCTCCCCCCGTGTTGTGGAGTAGCTTCTGCTGCCGCCGGGGGCCCTTGGGGTAGGGTGGGGGCAGAATCTGGCAAGCTCCGCGGTCACTCCCTGGCGCGGCTGGTCATCCCAGGACCAGCACAGGCGGCAGCCCCAGAATGCTCCACGGCCCCCGCGAGCCCGAGGGGAAGCGGCCCCAGGGAGAGAGGGCTGGGGTCAATGGGCCCTGGGTCCTCATCCGTCCACCCCAAGGATCCCCTTCCCTCCTCACCCTCCTGGGCCGGAGGCTGCACAGCCTGTGCTCCTGAGGGCGGGGCCGAATCTGCCAGGCAGAAGCTGCCCGGACTAGGCAACGTGAGGGGGGGCCGGGCGTCCTCGGGCCCTGTGAGCGGGGGTGGCAGCCCCGGTCAGGGTCTCCCTTGGCGTGACCCCCCCTTGGCCCCCCCCGGGGCGTGGCAGCTCCTTGGTTTCTCCCCTTGTGCAGTGACAGCCCCGGGGAAGGGGCGGCTCAGCTTGATGGGCCCCCGGGGACAGACCGGGAGATTTCAACTGAACCGGAGCCAGGCTTCCCGTCCACAGAGCTCTCCCCCCTCTCTCCCCTCTCCCCCTCCCCCGCGCTCCCACACTCCCATTTCCCAGTATCCGTATTGGGAGACGGCGGCCACACAGGACCCCCTTCCCTGTCTGGATGCGCCCCAGGATGGTGACCGAGGCGTAGCCGGCCTAAGCTGCGCTCGGCGCCTCTGGGAGGCAAAGACCTGCCTGCCTTCGCCCCTGCCTCTGCCTCTGAGCTCCCTCTTCTGGAACAGTCCCTGCTCTCCAGGCCAGGTCCCCTCCCCCGCCCTCCCGGCCCTTCCTCCCTACGGCCTCTTCTAGATGCTCCAGCTGACCCAGGACACGGGCCTCCCCCTCTGCCTCGGGCTGTGCTGGTCCACGGAGCCCCTCCCCTGGAATTCCCGGGCCCCGCCTGTGGGCCCCGTGTCCCGGCATGAACCCCTGCGGTTCCAGGCCATCCTCTGACAGGTTCCTCCATCTTGGGCCATCTTGGACTTGCCCAGCCCGTCCCGGCCCTCGTCCCTCAGGCCTTGTCGAGGTGGCCGGGTGGGGCCTCTGGAGCCAGGACCTTGCCCTCGCCCTTCCATCGGGTCCGCCTCTTTGCTCTTGTCCCATGTGGGCTTCCAGTGTCTCTGGGCACTGTGCCCTCCCCACCCCCCCACCCCCGCTTGTGCCCCCACCCTGGGTCAGACCCAGCCCTTTCTTAGGGAGCCGTGGGGGCTCTGAAAAAAATCAGATTTTCAAGCATCCAAATTGTAATTTGGTGACGCAGCCGCCTCCGACGCCCCCTCCTCACCCGCGGCCGCCCAGCGAGCTCCCTCCTACCTCAGCCGCTTACGGGAACCCTGCGTCCGGCGTTCCGTGCCCGCGGCTCCCCGCTGCCCTTCCCGGCCCTTCTCTGTGGCCAAGCTCAGCCACTAGAATACCAAAGCCATCCGGCCTCGGCCCAGCCTGGCAGCCACCAGAGCCCCCGCCTCGCGGGCCCCCTCCCCTTGAGCCAGACCTGAGCTTCCTCTCCCCGGCCCACTCCCCGCCCTCTGGATCTTCCCCGGCTTCTCCAAATCCCTCGTTCGCCACTTCTTGGAGCCCCGGCGGCACCTCATGTCCCTGCACTTTGCTCCCAGAAGGTGTGGCCTTGACTCTTTGGGGTGTCCGACCCCCTCCCTCCTGCCTCTGACCCCGAGTCGTGATGGAGGGTTTGTGCTTTTGTCCGTGTGGCCGCCCCCCCCCCCCGCAGGTCTCCACCCGCTGCTGAGCCATTTCTGCTCCGAGGGGCCCCTGCAGCCCCGAGGGCCGGCCCCAGCCCCGGGTTTGGCCGAGGGAGTCCAGGGAAGAAGCCTGGGGAGTCTGTTCCCCAGAAGACGAGGGTTGGGGTCCCAGAAGTGCCCGTGGGTGGCTGCGGTTCCAGTATTTGCATGGCACTCTGCCTGTCCCCCCTGCCCTCCCCCTCCCGGGAGCAATGCCCCCTCTTTACAGATGAGAAAACCGAGCTCACCAGGTGACTCAGGTGGGCGCCACAGCCAGGGCGTGCCCAGTGCCAGAGGCCTTCGAAGGCTGGGGCTGTGGGACCACCTGCCCTGGAGCGCCGTTGGTGAGGACCCCCCTCCCCCACACACACCACAGGGTCCCCTGGGCCTTGCCCTCAGCTCACAGGTGCCAGGACAGGCTGGATCTGGGGGGGCCTCCCTGCCTCCCCCCCCAGGTTTTAGGATTCATGTGGATGGGAAGCAGGCGGAGGCCTTGCCCGTGCACGCACGTGTGCGCACGCACACACACACACACGCCCCTCCCCCCCGTTTTGCTCCATCACTAGTGACCCCCCCAGCCCGCCTAGAAGCTGTGACGAGCCGGAGCCTCCCTCCCCAAGGTCCAGCCGCTTTCTGTTGTTGAGAGTGTTCTTTTCCAAGCGTCTCCGCCGCAGTCGAAACAAGACGGACGCGGGTGTTTACGTCGAGTCGCGTGGGTCCCTCTTCAGCGCTTGTGTGTCCCGTGAGCAGCGAGCGTCTCCTGCAGAGGCCGGCAGCGGCCCCGTGGCTGCCGGGGTCCGCGCGGTCTGGGCAGTTGTCAGGGTCCGGGGGCCCATGGCGGCTGCCGGGGTCCGTGTGGTCCGGGGCGCCGCGGCGACTGCTCCTCGGGGGCCCCAAGACCTCGGAGCCGAGGTTTCGTGCCTTAGCTTGGGGCCCCCGCCCCCTCCTATTTATTACCTTAATTTATACGGCGAGCCCACGCCGCGCCGCGCCTCTGGATGTTTGTGTACATAGCCCCCCTCCCCCCCCCCGCCCCTCGCTTGTTGTACATACGTCGGTCTTGTATATAAAGGAAGCTCGTTCTCCACCCTCTGCTGCCTGAGCCTTTGTCTTTTTCCAGCCTTTTGGGCCACGGGAAGGGGGGGGTGCCCAGGTCTGGAGGGGACAGGAGCATGGGGAGGGGGGACAACAGGTGCCAGGACCGAAGCCCGAGACCGCCCGGCTCATTTCCTGGGGCAGAAGGCCAGAGCTGGCCCACAGGCCTGGGGCCGAGCAAAGGGGAGCCAGAGGCACGGAGGTGGCACCCGAGAGGATCCGGGGGCTTAGGAAGGTTCCCCGCTGCTGGGGGGAGCTTGTCAGCCGACCAGGGGGAAGCTGCCGCCGCTTCTAAGAGTAGGGGGATGGCCCAGTCGGAACTGCTCTCAGCCACAGCAGTGCCGAGGGATTGGAGGCAAGGAGGCCCCGAGAGTCATGGTGGCAAGGGCTCGAATTGGGGTGGAGGCTGTGGCAGCAGAGGGAAGGGGATGAATGAGGGTGTGGGGGCAGAAATGGTGGATTTGTCTGGCCGGGAACTAGAGCTCAAGAGAGCTTCCCCTCCCCACACCCCCCAAACCTGCCAAATAGGGCCTGGGGTTCTAGGGTTAGAGACCCGTGAGCCTCCCCCAAGTCCTTCTGGGCCTCCTGCCCAGAACCCACCCCCTCGTCGATGGGTCTGGAAGTCCCCCGAGGCGCTCCGGCACCCAGTCCTCCCTCAGTGGCCAGTGCTCTCCTCCAGCCCCCAGCCCTACAACAAACACCCCCGGCTCCTCTGCCCCCCCTCCCACGAGACATGTGAGCCTTGTGCCCAGCTCTGTCCTTGGGGCAGGGCTTCGAGCAAATCAGTGTGAGTCCCCAGGAAAAGGGGGTGGGGGCAGGGCTCCGGAGCCAAGTTCAAATCCTGGCGTGCTCCCTACTGCCTGTGGGAGTCCCCGCCTGCTCATGGCGGGACAGAGGCCATCGCCATGGATCCCCCTGGTTCTAAATCCCAAGACCAGGAGGACTAGTGAGGGAGAGGGAACGGGGGAGGAGGGCAGAGGGAGGAGAGAGAAAATATCCGATGGGGGGCTGATGCGGCAACAGGAAGAGGCTCCTCCCTGCCCCCCGCTCCTCCCCTTTCCCCCTCCCGTTCTTAGGCTCGTCCTAGAAGCCCCCATGGGGGGGTGGCCACCCAGGACAAAGGACTCCCCAATTCTTCACTGAACGGGATCCGAGGAGGAAGCCGATGGCCTCTTCCCTAAGGGTGACCGATGCCCCCCGCCAGGAGCCACTCGAGGCCCGGAGACGGCTGACCCGGCTCTGATACTGGCTTGGGGCCTCGACCGCCCTCCCCTCCCCACGGCACACGCCCATTCTGGACCCTGCCCTGGGACCCTGGCCCTCCCTGCTCGGTAACGGGCCTTGGGCTGCTCCCTCCGTGATGGGGACCCAGGCCGAGGAGGCCGTGGGAAGGGCAGAGAGAACCCGCCGGAGCCTGAGTGCCCGGGACTGGGATTCTGGAATCTTTATTGCATTTGGCACCGGGGCAGAACAGGAGTTGGGCTCATTTGGAGACGTTCTCGGGCGCCTTGCAGGCCAGAACACAGACATACTCCAGGATCAAGGCCAGCGGGGTCTCGGGAGAAGATGCCTTCATGGTCTCCAGGAACCTGCAGAAACAGACCCGTGGGAAGAAGTGGCTGGGGGGTCTTGGGGGCTCCTGTCAGGATGGAAAGTGACGCGAGGTGGGGGAGGAGGGACCCAGAATGGAGCCCACCTGAAATCCCCCCGAGGAGAGGAAGATGAGCCTGCCCCCTCCCACCCCCTCCCAGCTCTGCCTCCTGGGCCGTAACCCCGCCGGCTCACAGCAGAAAATCCAGGTTGGCTCCTCCCTGACGATCCCCCAGAACCCCCTCTGGTCCCTCGCCAGGGTCACTCCTATGCCCTTTCTGGCCTCCTGCTCTCCTCCCTTCCAGGACCAGGGAGCCCTTGTTGGATCTTTTCCCTGCCCCCGTATGGGTCCCTCCCCTCCGTACTCTGCCCCGTTCTGCCCATGGGGTCCTCAGGGAAACAACAGCAGGTGGCTTGGCCACAGGAGGCCTGGGGGGCAGCAGAAGATGGGAGGTGGGCGGGGGCTGGGAGGGACAAAGTGGGGGCTTCTCCCTGTGTCCAGTCCCTGGGGGCTTATGGGAAAATGTCGGAGAGTTTGGGATTGGAAGGGGAAGGAGGAGGGAGAGACTCTCTCTGAGTCAGATCCATCTTTCTGGATTTGGGGAAGGCCCCGTGATGGACGGGGGGCGACGTGGGAGGGAAAGGGAGAAGTGGGAATTGGTTAGAGTGGAGTGGGGGCCCCAGGGAAGCCCACAAGCTGTAGGGAGCGGAAGGAGTTTGGGGACAGGGGGAAAACCCGCCTTTAGATCCGGGGGGGCTCCCGAGGCTGGAGGGCGGCCGAACGTGCGCTCGCTCTGAAACTGGGGATCGAAGTGGAGAGAACGCGTGAAGGGAGCGCCTTACTCTCAGTCAGACAAACACTCGGGGGGGGGTGGAGGGGAGACCACCCTGGGCCTGGCAGCTTCAGGGACAAAGGAAAGGCCCGGCCCCTGCTTAGCTGCCGAGGAAATGCGGGTTTCAGGCAGATCTTCAGTGTGGAAGAACCCGAGCCCTTCCAGCTCGTTTTTATGGAGAGAAAGCAATGGGGGGCTTGTCCCACGAACCTGGGCGTGTAACAGCCCGCCCCCCCTCAGATAAATAAACCATAGAGTAAAAATCCCAAAGCTACAGCCCGGCCCGCAGATGAATCTGGGAACTGCTCCCCAGGAGGCAGCGTCCCGGCGATGGAGCCGCCAACGCTAGAAGCCCCAGAGCAGGGATTCGTAACCGGGTCCGTGGGTAGATTTCAAGGCATCCTTGGAGTTGGGGGGGGGGGTTACATTTTGGATTTCTTTTATCTCTGAAATTTTACATTTCCCTCGATTACTGAAGAAATACGATTCTGACAAGGGGTGAGACGAGGCCCGGCTCTGGGGGAGAGGGAGGCTGGGGGTCCGGGGCTGGACGGGGCCGGCCTCCTCCGCCAGGGGCCTTGCCGAAGCCGGCACCTCCGCGCGTCTGCTCCCGGAGTCCAGGGAAAGCGCCCGGGCCCGGCGGCTCTCACCTGGCTTGGGTCTGGTGCAGGAGGGCCGCGGCTGCCTCTGGTTGGGCCTTCTTAAACGTCTGGAACATGGAAAAGGACTGGAGAAATCCCATCAGGCCGGCCACCGTAAAGGGAACCTCACTTCCCTGGAGAATGATTCTGCGATGGAGGAAAGGAGTCACTGAGACTGAAGTTCTGTTTTCTGTGGAATAATAAAGACGGGGCCCAACTCTTCCCATGGGAACATTTCTAGGGCTTCAGGACTTCAGCGCACTTTCTCCTCCATCCTACCCTCTGACCTCACAACTCTCCCACAAGGTACATCCTGGAGCTATAATTAGCCCCATTTTACAGATGAGGAAACTGAGGCCCAGAAAAGGGCCATAAAAGAGCCCTCCAGTCAGAGGACCTGAGTTCAAATTTCACCTCCGCTGTTTGCTGCCTGTTTGACCCCCTTTCCCGGCATAAGCTTTTTTCCTTGTGCCCAATCAAAGGGCTGCGTTATGTGGACTCTAAAGACCTGCTTAACCCTAGAGGAATGGTGACTCGAGGCCTATCACGGGGTTAAAATAAGAAGTTAATCAGGGGAATAATCATTCTCCCCAGTGCCAAGGCAGCACCTGCTGCTCACAGCACACGGAGAGAAGGACACGGACGTCTGGCTCCTGCTGGGAGGAAAAACAACCGATTCTTCCCCACATGCTCCACTATCAGCTGCTCGGGTGACATCCCCTCTCTGGGCTCATCCATAAAAGGGAAGCGAGTCTGGGAGAGACCTTCTCCAAACCTAGAGTTCTCTTTGAAGGGCTCAGCCCCAGAGAAACGCTGTTGGAAGGTGGGGACGAGAGCTCCTGGGGAAGGAGGCCTCAACTCAACATCAATGGGATTTGGATTCAGGTTTTCCCAGAGAGGCTCAGAAAAGGAGAATCAGGAATGATGTCATTAGTTCTGCAAGATGTGTGTGTGTGTGTGAGAATGTGTGTGTGTATCAGTGTGTCAGTGTGTGTCTGTGTGGGGGGGGTGAGCGTGGGAGTGTGAGTGTCAGTGTGTGTGTGTTTGTGTAAGTGTGTGAGTGTCAGTGTGTGTGTGTCTGTGAGGGAGTGTCAGTGTGTGTGTGAGTGTGTGTGTCTGTGTAAGTGTGTCTGTGTGTGTGTGTCAGTGTGTGAGTGTGTCTGTGAGGGAGTGTGTCAGTGTGTGTGTGAGAATGTGTGTGTCTGTGAGTGTGTCTGTGTCTGAGTGTGTGTATCAGTATGTGTCAGTGTGTCAGTGTGTTTGTGTGTGGGGGGTGAGTGTGCGAGTGTGGGAGTGCGAGTGAGTGTCAGTGTGTCAGTGTGTGTGTGTGTATGAGGGAGTGTGTCAGTATGTGTGTGTGTCTGTGAAGGAGTGTGTGTGTGTCAGTGTGTGAGTGTGAGTGTGCGTATGTGAGGAAGGCATTTTAAAGATGTTTAGTGTTTCCCCTAATTCTAAACACAAAAGGCTTGCGTGGAGTTTTAAGCTATTAAAACTTGTAGCTACTAAATCCCTAAAACTTGAAGTTATTAAAACACACAGTTACTAAAGCTTAAAGCTCGGGCTTCCTGAAGCCTGAGAAGGGCCTTTGCCAGGGAGTCGCTTCCTCACCTTTTTTTGTCCGGAAAGGGCAGAAGGTCCAGTATCTCTTGGTATTCCGAGAGCAGGACCTGCACCTTCTCATTTGCATACTGAGTGAGGACGGCCTGAGCCTGCCACGGGAAACTGCGTTAGGGACTGGGGGGGGGGGGAGGGTCTCCCACGCCGGGAGAAAAGCCCCCCCGGGGGCGCCCCCCCGGCCCGGCCCGCGCACCCACCTCCTGGAAGATCCGGGTGAGCGCCTCGGAGCAGGCGCCGTAGCGGACCCGCATCCGCGGGGAGTAGGAGCTGAGGCTCACGCAGCCCCCGGGCTTCAGCACCCGCGCCACCTCCCTCATGAAGGGCTCCAGGTCGAACCAGTGCGCCGCCGAGAAGGCCGTGAGCAGGTCCACGGAGCCGTCGGCCACCGGGAGCGCCTCTGCGAGGCACACGCTGCGGGGGCGCCCGGTCACCGCCCGGCGGCTCCCGGGCCTCCCGCCTGGCCCCTCTCCCGGCCTCCCGCCTGGCCCCTCTCCCGGCCTGGCTCCTCTCGCTTCGCGTCTGTCTCTCTGTCCGTCTCCGTCTCTGTCTCTCTGTGTCTCTCCCCCCTCCCTCTCTCTGTGTCTCTGTCTCTCCCTCACACACAGACCCCCCCCATCCCCTTTTCTCCCAGGCCCTGAATTCGAGCCCCCAAACCCGCGCTTCCGGCCTGACTCTGCCATTTCTCGGACGTTTCTATCCCAGTAACATCTCACTGAGCCTCATCTGCCTAATGGGTTCACCAGGAGCCTGGAGGCTGGCCCCCCGCTGGTTCACAGAAAGGCTTTGCGGCCTCCTCCAGCAGCCTGTGGGCCTGAGCCTCCCTCGCTGCCCATGGGGAACAGTAGCTGGGGAAGGGCAGAGGGCGGAGCAGCGGGGGATGAGCCTCTGGGCAGGCTCCGGGCTTAGGAGGGAGCTGCAGCTGCAGCACTAAACTGAACAAGGGGGAGGTGGAGGCCGTGGAGCCTCCCGGGCCTTTGCAGTCCCGCCGCCGAGGCCGGCTTTGTGCTCCCGGGCTGGGACCGGCCTCTCTGGGCAGCCACGGGTCCTGCATACAGTGAGGGAGGCGGATTAAATGCTCCCCCTCTCCCAGCCATTAATGGAGCACTTGCTGTATACAGGTCTCATCCCAGAACTGGGAGTGCACATGCTCCGGTGACGTGGAAGCTGCCGCCCTGATGGGGAGTGAGAGGCACAGGGGGCTGGTGGGAGAACCCCTAGGGCATGATGGGAGCCAGGACCAGCTCCGGACCAGTTACTCCAGGAAAAGTAGAAGAGAAGCATTTGGGGGAAGAGGGGGGCAAGCGGGGAGGATGGGAGTTAGGGAGCTTATAGGAAACATGGCCAAGCCCCAGACCGGCCGAGCCTGTCGAGGAAGACTGGAGGATTCTAAATGTCCAGAACTGGAGACAGGAAACCACCTGAGGCCGTCTGGGTCGGCTCAAGTCCCCTCGGGCTTTACACCCGCCTGTGGCCCCCGGTAAGGAAGTCACCTTCCTGTCCGTTGGCTCCAGCTGCCCCTCGGAGCCCTGGGAAACCGTCCCACTGAGGTGCGCCTGGCCCCCACCCCCAGGGGCAGAAAGCTTTCCATGAACCGCAACGGTCTGGGGCAGAGGCCGCAGAGGCGCAGGTGCTCCAGGCTTCTATCTCTGAACTGAAGAGACCAGACTGGGCCCTGCCGGGTCCCCGGGGCTCAGCGGGCCCTTTCAGGCAAACTTACCAGAAAGACACCTTGGAGGAGCTGTGCGCTTGCCTGGCCTGCTGCACCTGAGCCTCACTGATGTCTATCCCCAGGACCCTGGCAAAGTGGGGGACCAGGACCTGGGTGCTCTGGCCCGAGCCGCAGCCAACGTCCACGACCAAGTCATAGGGTTTGCCTTTCTAAGGAGAGAGAGGGCGTTAGTCCAGCCTCAGCCTCCCGCTTACGGGGGCCACCGAGGGGGCCACGGGGCATCCTAGCTGAGAGAGGAGGCCCAGAGGGGGAGAAAGCGCCTTCCCACGGGCATCCCCTGTGCCATCTTGTGGGTGCGGACCCGACCCCGTGGCCGCCTGGCAGAAGGAAGGTCCCCAACGTCAGCACAGCACTTGGCCACAGCGAACGGACGCTCGTTGCCTCGGTGCTCTGCGACCGCAGTGAGGAATTACGGCCTGAGCGCCGGCCCCTCCGAAGGGCCAGATGGGAGAAACAAGGACGGTCAGCCTGGCCGTGCTGGAAACAGCCTGACCGGGAATCAGAGGAACCAGGGAGAAGAAGCTGCCACGTGCCAGGCCCTGTGCAAAGTCGTGCAACAACCTTGCGAGACGATGGTTTTATCCCATTTTTACAGTTAAAGAAACTGAGGCAAGCAGAAGTTAAATGACTTTCCAGGGAAATAGGGATGTTCCCAGCCCAGGAATCTGAGGCGGAATTTGCGGATCTTCCCAGGCCCATATTCAGTAGTGTATCTGCCCACTGTGCTACCCAGCTAACCCAGGGGAGAGCCCAGTTGGAATCCTGGTTCCCATCCCCCAACCGCAGATTATGATCTACGGGACTTCTCCTTTCCAAGGTCGTTCTGAGGATTGTTCTGCCTGTCGTTATCACGCATGAAAATCAAGGGCCAGGAGAGGTGGAGGCACCTTTAGCCGTGACCCCCTCCCGGGGAAGGAGTGAAGGTTCCTTCCTCTTCGAGTTCTCTTCCCCCTCGCTTTGCCCCTGCCCCCCAAAGCACTTCACCTATTCTGTGGCTGGTCGGAACAAAGCCCTCAAGCTTCTTACCTTTTCTTCTAAATAGGAGAAAATGATGTCAAGGAGCTCCTGGGAAGGAGGGAACCTGTGTTTCTGATAAATGGTTGCATGCTCTTGCCCTTGGAACAGCTGGGTAGACATGACTGTGAGAGAAAACGGGGTTGGCTCAGCCACAGATCACCCCCAAAGAGGATTCCCACTGGTCTTTGCTTATTGCCAAGGCAGGGGTTTTGTGTCAGCCCGGGGAACTCCCACAGAGGGGAAATGAGCTGAACACGTGGAGTCTGGGGGCTCGCCATGGGGAGAAAACAATCCCGATGAACGACGGCAGCAACCTCGGTCCCATCCGATTCACCGAGATTCACCGTCCTCCCAGAAGCCCTGAAGGTTAGCGACCGGGTCCTCTTGGAAGAACTCCACTGGGCAAGTTCCTCCCTCTGAAAGCGTCTCTTACACCTGACTTACACACCAGTCATTTGGCCTTCCAGGGGCTAAAAAGACAAGACTAATTCCTTTTCCATAGGAGCTCCTTCGAGTGTTTAAGAAAACAGCCATTGGGCCCCCATTCCCAATTCCCTTCCTGTTCCTTCTCCCGGTCCTCCTACAGCCCTTCCTCCAGTCTTTGTACATCCCCAACATCTTCTTCCACAAATACTCAGTTTGTCTCCCCTCTTCATCAAAGTCTGATGAAGTTCAAAGGCTGAAAGTTTCTAAAATAATTTGTAGCCCTAATTATCATAATGGAAAACAAATCATAGCAAGGAGATTTTCAACCAAATTATGACTTATGTAAGTACTAAAATAATGAATGAAAAATTCAGAAAACCACGGGAATCCTTGTGTGAGCTGTTGCGGAGAGGAGTAGAACCAGGAGAACGCCGGGCATGAGGATGGCAATGACATTTTGGGGGAGACTTTCGAGCAATCATTTCTATGCAGATGATTCCCAGATGTGCAGAGCCAGCCCTTCTCCCGCTTCTGAGCTCAGCACATCACCACTGTGTATTGACTGACTTCTTGGCTTCGGGATGCTGCTGGACAGCTCCACTTGGAAGAACTGGAAGCATTCTGAGCTCCACAGTTGGTAAATAAATATCTATGAAGAGTCTACTAAAGGAACATCCCTGATCTCAAGGAGATTTCTATTCAATAGGAAGACAAAACACAAAAGAAAGCTAATAAAGGGAGGAGGGAGGTAGAAAAAAAAGAAAAGAAAGAAGGGAGGGAGGGAGGGAGGAGGAGGAGGGGAGAGAGAGACAGAGAAAGAAAAAGGAAGGAAGTAAGGGAGGAAGGAAGAAAGAAAAAGGGAGAGAGGGAGGGAGGAAGGAAGAAAAATGGCACAGTGGATGGAGTTCTCAGCTCTAAAGTCAGGAAATCTCAAGTTCAAATCTAGTCTCAGACATGTACTAACTGGACAAGTGACTTCACCCTGTCTGCCTCAGTTTTCTCCTCTGTAAAATGAACTGGAGAAGGAAATGGCCAACTGCTCCAGTAATTTGCCAAGAAAATCTCCAATAAGGTCACCAAGAGTCCCACAGAATAGAACAACAGAGAAATACGGGTACTCCCGAGAGGTCAGGGAAAGAATGTGGTCAAGAAAGGCTTCCTGGAGGAGGCAAGGTCGGAACTGAGCTTTGAAGGGAGGAAGTTAGAGACTCTGTCTCCCAACAGGAAGGAGAACATTCCAGCCCCTAGGCTCAGCAAGGTAAGCCAAGGTGAGGACATAAGATAAGTTGTGGACAAAGAACAGATAAGGACCTGGCAATGCCCTTGGAAGGTAGGGGCTGCTCACCCCACTCTACAGATAAGGAAACCAAAGCAGAGGTGAAGAGGTTGACACGTGGGGCTGGGCCTCGGGGAGTGTGGGGCTGGGCCCCGGTGGAGAAATGAGGGGGTTCTCATGCTGCCCAGACCCCTTCTGAGGAATGGAGCCGGCTTCTCGGTGGGGAAGAATCATTCCCGGCTTGGTTAACCCGGGCCCCAGGAGGGCAAGGATTTGGCAACAGCTGCTAAGGGCACAGTGGAAATGTCTCAGAAGGAGACCCCAAAAGGTTGGGGGCCACCGAGGCGTCTCAAAAGCACCCGCAGGCTTGAGCCCATCTCCAAATCAAGGGACAAAGTTTCTTGTAATTGTGACGCCAATTAAAGTGGGCTAAGTTCCAAAAGGATTTGGCAAAGAACCGGAAGCAAGAAGAGATTTATGGGAAAAGATGTGAGATCTGGATCTTCACGCCACTGATCCTCTAATTTGTTGACAAGAAGGGAGGAGGGCTGTGGCAGGCGGCTCAGCATCTGTCTCAGAATCCTAAGAGCGGCCCTGGCAGCAGCACTCTCCGGGCACTGCCAAGGCTGGGCCTCGGGACTACCTCCCCCAGGGGCTGTATCCCATCGGGAGGAGGGAAGGCGGCAGCAGGGGCTGTCGGCTAGACCCCGGTTCCCAGGGATCCTGGCCTTTCCAGGCGTGTGGAGTCAATGGCCTCCTCCACTGTAAAACCAATGAGCTGGAGTCAGTCTGGAGTCAACTCATAGTAACCCTGGAGCCTCCCTCTCCCTTTAAATTGTTAAATTTCCAGAGCAAGCACCAGCACTTTGGAAGTGGGGAGGTCCCCCCAAACCAGAACGTGGTTCATTATTCGGCCGAGTGTCCAGACTTCGGAAGTGATGAGCAAACGCTAAAGATGAAGATCAGATGTAAAAGTACACCGGGCATGGTCAGGGGGAAGTGGATTGTGAAATATTTACCCACACGTCCCAGGCACTTTTGCGCCATAAAGGGGTTGGCCCGAGTGCTCAGTGGCTCCCATTCTCTGGCATTCTTTGCCTCCAAATCCCCAACCTGTTTACTTTGACAATCAGTTGGGTCCGTGACCTTGGGGCCATGGGTCCTCCCTCCTGACTCAGCCAGCTCTCCCACCCAGTGGTGCTCCTGTCCTAACAGGACCGCAAAGCCTCCTGAGGGACCGGCTGGGCCAGGGAAGGACCTTCCTCTGGCTGACAGATACGCTACCGGAGCCCAGGGCCTTTCACGGTGACTTCCTGGGAGTGAAGGGCGCCCCAGCTGACTCACACGCACCCTGGGCCTCTTCCATGGCCTCTGGGAGACCAGCAGCAGTTTCTCTTGAGACTATTTGTAGCCACCTGTAGCCGAACGCCCTGCCCTGCCCTGCCCTCCTCCCTACCTCCCACAGTGAAGGCCCAGCGCTCTCTCTTTGGCTTTCTATTCCCCACTGCTTAGCCCAGTGCCTGACACAATAAGTGCTTAATAAATGCTTCCCCCCTCCCTCCGTTCATTTGTTCCCTTCTCCTCTCAGGTCTCTGATGTAAGCTCGGACAGAGAAAGGAGCAAGTCCCTCCCTCTGCCCACCCGAGCATCGAGCAGAGAACTTCCGAGTCACTGCTTCCCAGGCAGGCACTTGCCTGTTTTCTGTTACACAAAGCGGCTCCCCCGGCACCCCTCAGCGCCAGCCAAGGAAGCCCCGGCTTTGCTCGTGGTGGAGCCGGAGAAATCAGAACAAGTCACGGCCGAACAAGAGCGACGGCAAGTGAACCTTAGTGACAGAGATACAGGAGCTTGAAAGACAAGTGGGCCAGGGGTTCATGAAGGGGAACAGTCATCCTTGAGGGCTTGCCACCTTCTTTAACAGTTTGTGCCCATTATTCTCCTCATTCTCTCCTCCACAAGCACTTTAGATCTATTTTCCCTCCCTTCCTTCCTCTCTCTCTTTTTCTTTCTCCCTCTTCTCTTTTCCTCTCTCTGTGTCTCTTTCCCTTCCTTCTTTCTTTCTCCCTCTGTCTCCCTCCCTCCCTCTATCTCTGTCTCGCTCTCTCTGAGCACCCTTAAAACTTGCCCCAGTTCTCTGTGGCTTCTCTAGTACATCGCTATGCTAATGCGGTGGGTAGACAGGTATTCACGAGTACAACGGAAATGAGGGTTTGGGTGATAGTTTTGTTTTTGAGAAAGAAAAGGGGGGGGACACAGGGCAGAAATAGAGAGGAAAACAGAGAAAGAGAGAGGAAAGGAGAGAGAGAGAGGGAGGGAGACAAAGAGCAGAGACGGAGAGAAAGAGGAAAGAGAGAGGGAGGGAGACAAAGAGCAGAGACAGAGAGAAAGGAAAGAGACAAAGAGGAAAGACAGAAAGAGGAAAGAGAGAGGGAGGGAAAGAGCAGAGACAGAGATAAAGAGGAAAGAGAGATGGAGGGAGACAGAGAGAAAGGGAGGGAAGGAAAGAGCAGAGACGGAGAGAAAGAGGAAAGAGAGACAAAGAGGAAAGAGAAACAGAAAGAGGGAGGGAGAGAAAGAGTAGAGACAGAGAAAGAGTAGAGACAGATGAAGAGGAAAGAGGGAGACAGAGAGAGGGAGGGAGACAAAGAGCAGAGACGGAGAGAAAGAGGAAAGAGAGACAGAGAGAAAGAGGAAAGAGAGAGGGAGGGAGGGAGGGAAAGACCAGAGACAGAGACAAAGAGGAAAGAGAGAGACAGAGGGAGAGAGACAGAGAGGAAAGGAAATAAAGAGAGAAGCATGAAGAGAGAGGGAGACAGAGAGAGGGGAGGGAGGGAGGGAGGGAGAAGACTGGGGGGGGGGGGCGGAGGAGGACCTGGGGAGAAGGGACAGCGGGGAAGGGCGTCCGGACCCCGGAGCTGGTCTGGCGGCTCTCGTGGGCGTCCTGGCGGGCAATTCACCCCCTCTCCCCCCTCCCGCACTTGGCTGGCGGCCGTGCCCGCTGCCCGGAGAGCGTCCGAGCCCGTGAGCCCGGATCGGGGCCCGGGGAAGCCGGGAAAGCAGAGGGAGGCCGAGCCGATACCTCTGGACCCTCCTGGAGCCGCCGCCGTCCCGCCGGAACCGAAGCTGCTGCGGGGCCGAATGTCGGGCCGGGAGGGCGGCGGCTCCGGGCAGGCCCCGGCGCGCAGATTGGAGGCTGCAGAATGGGCGAGAGCCGGGTGGGACCGGGGGGGGGGGGGGGGGAGCGGGGGGAGGCTGGTCCGGACGCCTCCTCTAATCTGCGAGGCTGCCGGGGGCGCGGGGACGCGCCCGCTTCCCTGGTGGCTCCGCGGGGCGCGCACGGCTCCTGTGCCCTCGTCCCTCAGCCCCGAGACAGAGTCCGGCGGGGGAAGCAAAGGCTCTGAGCAAAGCGCTCGTCCCGGCCTCCCCCTCCCGGGCCGCCGGAGCCTCCTCCTCCCCCTCCCGGGCCGCCGGGGCCTCCCCCTCCCCCTCCCGGGCCGCCGGAGCCTCCCCCTCCCCCTCCCGGGCCGCCGGAGCCTCCCCCTCCCCCTCCCGAGCCCGCCGGGGCCTCCCCCTCCCCCTCCCGGGCCGCCGGAGCCTCCCCCTCCCCCTCCCGGGCCCGCCGGGGCCTCCCCCTCCCCCTCCCGGGCCCCGAGCTCCGCGCCGCCCCTGACGCTGGCATGAGCCAGAGGCCTCTCGGGCCTCTTGGTGGGCGCCCGGGCCCCGTAGGCCGAATCCCTAGAACCCCCGGCCGGGCGAGCCCCCCCTAAGCAGCCGAGCTTCTCCCCGGGTTAGCCCCAAGGAGCCCGTCTTCCTCCCGGGGCACCTGGGGCGCAGCCTAACGGGCTTCTGCAGGAGAAGGCGGGAGCGCCCTTGTTTCTTCCCTGTGAGGGAGGAACGTTCCTCCTGTGTGTCAGGCACCGGCCCGAGCACTCGGACACAAAGCGGGCAAACCGCGGCCCTGCCCCGGCTCCCCTTCCAGCGCGGGCGAGAGCCGGCAGCTTCTGCGGGCCCCCCCCTCCCCCCACAGGACGGTGACCTGGGATCGGGTCTGGCCGCCTCAGGGGAGGAGAAAAGTCCCATCCGGGATCTACGAGCTTAGACCCTTGTAGCTGGCGTCTGTGCACGTCCTAGGTTCCCCGGGGGTCTCGGCTCCCTGAGGGCCCCTCCGGAGCGCCCGGTGCAGAGCCCAGCAGGAGCAGGTGCTTAACCAACGCTTGTGGAGTTAAATCGGCCTTTAGCGGACAGAAGAGGAAGCCGAGGGGGCTTCACAAAAATCTCCGAGCCTAGGACGCGCCAGGGATGACATAAAGGCCACTGAAAGCGGCAGGAGCATCATGAAAAGTTCCAGTACCCAGGGCGTCCCACGCCTCCTGCACAGCGCTGGCGCTGGGCCCGCAAAGGCAGGAGAGCGGGGGAAACTGAGGCAGGAGGCGGGGAAGCTGCGGGGCCGGGGTTCCAGACAGAAGCAGCCTTCGGTGAGGACTGCGCATGCGCTGCCCTCCGCTCCAGGGGAGGGTCTTCATGCAGGGTCCCCGGGGATTCCCCAACTCATAAAATGAACAGTAGCTGGTATTTAAGTAGCTTTACGCACTGATCTCATTTGAGCTTCAAACAGTCCTAGAGGAAAGTGCGATTGTTACCCTCATTTTACGGAGGATTAAATAGAAAGAAGCAAAGATCATAGGTCAAGGTTAAGATGCTTCTAAATGTCTGAGGTTGAATTTGAACTCCTGTCCTCCTGACTTGGGGTACAATGCTCTCGCTGCTCCACCTAGCGGCCGATCCAGGAAAAACACCGTCTTTCCACAGTGCGCAGGTGCGAATCCTCCCTATTGCAAAAGAAAAACCTTGGAGCCTTCTGGGAGATGGAGTCCCTTCGGCAGTGAGCCTGCGCAGTGTGATAGGCCTGCCGGACTCCATTTCCCAGAAGGCTTTGGGAAGCCTGAGTTATTCTAGCGGTCTCGGGGAGGAATCGTCCTTCCAAGGATTGGCCCCAGCCCCAGAGCAAGGGGTGGCGGAGCCCCGGGTGAGTGTAGAAAGGAGGGACAGAGAGTGCGCAGGCGCCTCCTCCAGCCTGCTCCTTCCGACTTTCGCGACCCAGAGGGTGAACCAACGAAAGGGCGGGAGAGGAAGGGACTGCGCATGCGCCTTCTCCCCCTCCCTAGAGTGGGCAGAGCGAGGAGATGGGAGGGAGTGCGCACGCGCAGAATGTGATTTCTTTCTCCTCTCATTTAAGTCTGGCTTTGTCATTCATTCCCTTACCCTGGAAACTGGCTGCTTCCTAGTACCCCAGCATCAAATCACAGCGCGCTCAGCCTCACTACCCGTGTGGCCCAGGTCGAGTCCCTTCGCCACCGCCTGCCTCAGTTTCCCCATCTGTAAGATGCGGGTAACCATGGCCGCCGACCCCCCAGGATTACTGGGAGGTGATATGTGTGCCCCACGTAGCCCGGAGCCTGGCGCCCCACGCGGGGACTGAAGTCCTCTGGCTTCATGGGGAAGGGACCACGATGACGGACGCCCCCTCCCCAACCCCCCTGACGCCCACCACCACTCCTTACCTGTGAAGGGGAGGCAGGACCTGCTGCGTAGCCCGACTCACCTTTCCCCCACTGATCAAAGGGGGCACAATTTACATCAGAGAGATTATGTTCTAAGGGTTTTAAGAGAGAAAAGATCCTGAAAAGGAAAAGACAGAAAAGACAGGGTGAGAAAAAGGGAATACAGGGAGCACAAAAGAATGAGAATAATAGGAAGGGATGCCGACAAGCAGCAGAAATGTGCGGGTCCTGAAAAGGCAAAACAAGGTGGGGAAAGACAGAGAGGAAAAAACTCCGATCTAAGGAGTGACCTTTGTTCAACTGGGGCACAAACTGTGGCCCGTGAAGTAATGGGATATTCTGGAAATGTGAGAAAATACAAAAGAGAATTTTCAGGGAATCCTGCCTTGTACAAATGGATAGAGAAGTGAGAATTCACCTAAAGACAATATTGTAACAAACCAAAACATGCAAAGACTGAAGTACTCAGACCATGGTCAGCCTGGAGGAAGGGGGCAGCTGGCCATCCTCGGGTTCCAAGGTGCAGAGAGACGGTCATAGATGCAGGTCGTGGCCCCTTTCTGGGAGGGGCCTTTTGTTTGTTTGTTTGTTTTTATTTTCAAAACATCTGCAGGGATCATTTGTCAACATTGACCCTTGCTAGCCTTGTGTTTCAGATTTTCTCCTGCTTCCTCTACCCCCTCCCCTAGATGGCAAGCAATCCAATCTATGTTAAACATGTTCACTCTAATGTGTGTAAACATATTTATACAATTTTCTTGTTGCACAAGAAAAATTAGGTCAAAAAAGAGAGTAAGAAAACAAAATGCAAACAAGCACCAACAGAGTGAGAATGTTATGTTGTGATCTACACTGAATTCCCACAGGCCTCTCTCTGGGTGCAGATGATGCTCTTCGTCACAAGATCATTGGAACTGGCATCAATCATCTCATTTTTGAAAAGAGGCACGTCCATCAGAGTTGATCATCATACGGTCTTATTGCCCTGTACCACGATCTCCTGGCCCTGCTCATTTCCCTCAGCATCAGTTCATGTAAGTCTCTCCAAGCCTTTTTGAAATCATCCTGCTGGTCATCTCTGGGCAATACTTATTAGTATTCCATAGCATTCATATTCCATAACTTTTTCAGCCGTTCTGTGACTGATGGGCATCCATTCAGTTTCCAGTTTCTGGTCACTACAAGGAGACCTGCCACAAACATTTTTGCACAGGTGGATCCCTTTCTCTCCTTTAGGATCTCCTTGGGAGGTAAGTCCAGTAGTAACACCTCTGGATCAAAGTTTGATAACTTTTTGAGCATAGTTCCAGTTGCTCTCCAGAATGGCTGAATCCATTCACAATTCCACCAACAATGTATCAGTGTCCCAGTTTTCCCACATTCTCTATTAGCTTTTCCTGTCATCTTAGCCAATCTGAGAGATGTGTAATGGTGTTTCAGAGTTGTCTTAATTTGCATTTCTCTGATCAGTAGTGATTCAGAGCACCTCTTCATGTGATTAGAAATGGTTTTAATTTCTTCATCTAAAAATTGTTCATATCCTTTGACTATCAATTAGAGAATAGCTTGAGTTCTTGTAAATTTGAGTCAATTCTCTCTATATTTTAAAATGAGGCCTTTATCAGAACCCTTAAATGTAAAAAAGTTTTCCCAATTTGTTTCCTTTCTAATCTTTGCATTCATTTTGTTTCTACAAAACCTTTTTAACTTAATATAATCAAACTTATCTATTTGGTGTTCAATTATGAATTTCAGTTCTTCTTCAGACACAGATCTGAGAGGTCAAACATCCTTTGTTCTTCTAATTTGCTTATATCACTGTGTCTAAATCATGAAGCCATTTTGACCTTACCTTGGTATGTGGTATTAGGTGTGGGTCAATGCTTAGTTCTTGAGACTGTAGAAAGCAGATGTAGTTTGTGGCTCACTGGATACGGTACAGGGTCAGTTCAAATGCAGCCTCAGATACTTCCTAGCTATGGGAACTTGAGCAGGACACCTGACCCCTTATTGCCTGACAAAAAGATCCAGTCCATGGAAGATGGAAATGGCAAATCACACTAGTATGAGAAAACCCTATGGACAATATGGCCCATGGAGTCACTAAGAACAACAAAAACTACAGGTATCTGGTCTGTCACCTCGTTAACCCTTTCAAATAAGGAAAGAAGTTCTGTTAAGTTTGACCTGTCTTTTAAAAAGTTAACATTGATGTTTTACTTTTACATCACTTTCCTTTCCAAATTCTTCTCTCCCTCTTTACTCCCGAGGAATTCATGCCTTGGTAAGAAAAAAGGAAAAAAAAAAAGTTCAATTGTCTTGTTTTATTATTAACTTTAAAAATATAAACAAACATTTTACATACAAAAAACAAGAGTGTACCCAACACTGACTTTCTATTAAATACTAAGCTGTTCTTTTTAAAAAGTATATATTAAACTCAAAGCAATCATATTGACATTGCTTTAATTCGGTCCCTTTCTGAACTTCTAGTTGTCTTCTTCAGGGCATTTAAAAACATTTGATCGTTCCATCTTCCCTCCTCTGTTCTGTTACCATCTCTGTCCATTCTTTTCCCCCTCCTATCCCTCTCCCCCAAGTAAAAGTCCTCCCTTGTAACAAATTGCTATAGTCAGGCAAAACAAATTCACCAATTTATACCTCCACAATACATGCCCTCCTCAGATAAATAACCCACAGTTATACTGGATTACTATAATTCCAAGCATTGTTTGTTTTTTCTGTTCTTTACATTTATCTGCTAGCCCTTGTATACGTTGGGTTCCTAATTCAGCTTACTTTGCTATTATTTTGTATCAGGTATTTTTTATATCGCAGACTTCTCAGATTTGTTATTACAGCACAGAATCATTCCATTATATTCCCATGTCCCACTTACTTTAGCCATTCCCCATTTGACAGGCATCCACTTTCCAACAGATGTTGTGGACGCTGATGTTGCATTCAAAATGAGCCAATGCAGATGTTCTCTGATTTAAGGGATCTTAAGACTGGTCCACATCAGCTTCAAAAGATTTCCAGCATGAGCTTTCTGGCAAATTCAAGCACCCCACGGGCATCCCCTCTCCATGAAAGTTTTCCCACATTTATTACATTAAAAAGCTTTCCGAGATGAGTGACCTGATGAACACTAAGGTGGGTCCTCTGGCTGAAGCCTTTCTTATTCACTATTTAAAGGCTTTCATTTCAAATCAAATGAGATCTTTGTAAAATCATTTAGCACAGCAAATGTCAGCTGGCATATCATAGGTGCTTAATAATAATGCTTATTCCCTTCCACTTCCCTGGTATGAATTATCTGCAGGATTCTGAGTAACCTACTTTCACTGAAGAGTCTCTCACATTCTTTGCTGGCAAAGCTTTGATTTTACACAAGAGTTCTTTGACTGATAATAAAGATCCTCTCCAACTGAGGCCTTTCCCACGATCATTTAAAAAAAAAAATAAAACCATTATTTTCTATCTAATATAAGTTGCTGGTAGAAGGTGTCTCTTCTTGAGGTGGCAAACTACTGGAAACAAAGTAGATAACCAACCATTGAGGGGGGAATGGCGAAACAGGTTATGGTACATGGATGTAATGGAGGTATTAAGGTGCTATAAGAAAGGGTCAACATGAGAAGTATAGGAAGATCTACATGAAATGAAGGTAAAAGTAGGAAAACAACATATAGGGAGGGAAAGAAAACAATATCTAAACTAATTTATATGAAATTATGACCAGTTTGGCTTTGAAGAAATGAAAGGGTATCTGATTCTTTACAGTAGTAGGGAACTATGAGTGTGCAACATTGCATTTAATGTCAGATTTTTCAGGTGTTGTTTGATTTTGCTGGATCAGTTTTTTGTATAGGGGATGGCTTCCTGGGAGGCCAGGAGGAGGTGACACATTGGGAAATGCAGAAAAACAAAACTCGCAATAAAATTTTTAGATGATGTCCTCTCCAGCTAAAACCTTGCTCATATTATGTTTAAATGATTATTTTATTATGAAGTTTCTGATGTGTAATAATTCCTCTGCCTAAAGATTTTTCTCAATCATTATATTAAAAAAGCTTCTTTCCAGTATGCATTCTCTGATAGGTAATAAGTTTTGCCCATTGGCAAAAGGTTCTTCCCCAGGATAAGTTCTCTGGAAAGTAATAATTTTTTGATATCTTGCTGAAATATTTTTCACATTCATTACATGGAAATGTGGGGGGGAACTTTCCTGTATTCGTTACATGAGAAGCGTTTTCCTCTAGTATGTATTCACTGATGTCCTCTGACAGTCTTAGGAATGCTAAGGACTATCCTAATAAATTGTTTCCTATATTATATTCAGAGTGCTTCTCTCTAGTATAAGTTATCTGATAACTTTTGAGTATTTTATCCTCATCAAAGACTCGGACACTGTAATTATAGTCAAAGGTTTCTCTCTAGTATGACTTTTCTAATAAATGAGAAGGCTTGCTCTCTGGGTTCGCCCAAAGATTTCTGATGAGTGATGAGGTTTTTCACTTCATTGAAAACTTCCTCACATTCCCACATGCAAAGAGTTTCTCTTCAGTACAAGTTCTCTGAGGGCAATAAGGTTTCCCCTCTGATTACAATCTTCATCACATTCATTACTTTTAAAGGGTTTCTCTCCCCTATGAACTTTTTAATGATTAATGAGGTGCCCCTCTAGTTGAAGTTCTTCCCACACTGTTTAAAGCCTTTCCTTGATAATTAATAAAGTGCTCCCTCTGGCTGAAAGCTTTCCCACACTCAGTATGTTCAAAGAGGTTTTTTTTCTCCTTCCAGTATGAATTCTCTTATGTCTATTCAACCTTCGCCTGATTACTGACATAATATTTATTAAATTTAAAGGGCTTCTCTGGAGTATGAATTCTCTGGTGTATAATAAGATCTGACACCAGACTAAAGTCTTTGCTACACATTACATTCAATGGGGTTCTCTGCAATATGAGTTCTCTGATGACTAATAAGATTTCCACTCTCCCCAAAACCTTTCCTACATTCATTATGTTTAAAAGGATTCTCCCTAGTATAAAATCCTGGGTGATTAATGGGATGCCCCCTCTGGCTGAAGCTCTTCCCACACATCATATTTAAAGCTCTTCTCTCCACTATGAATTCCTTGATGATTAATAAGGTGTCCCCTCTGGCTGAAGGTTTTTCCACATTCATTACATTCAAAAGGTTTCTCTCCAGTATGAGTTCTCTGATGGGTAATAAGGTTTCCCCTATGACTAAAGTCTTTCCCACATTCCTTACATGAAAAGGGTTTCTCCCCAGTATGAGTTCTTTGATGAGCAATAAGGTTTCCTCTCCGTCTAAAGTCTTTCCCACATTCGTTACATTTAAAGGGTTTCTCTCCAGTATGAGTTCTCTGATGAGTAGTAAGAGTTCCCCTCTCCCTAAATCTTTTCCCACAGTCACTACATTTAAAGGGCTTATCTCCATCATAAACATGAATCGCTTCATGATAAATGAGGTGTCCCTTCTGGCTGAAGCCTTTGCCACATTCATTACATCGATAGGGTTTCTCTCCAGTGTGAATTCTCAGATGTCTGTTGAGGCTTCCCCTGCTACTGAAAGCTTTCTCACATTCATTACATTCAAAGGGTTTCTCTCCAGTATGAGTTCTCTGATGGGTATTGAGGGTTGCCCTCTCACTGAAAGCTTTTCCACATTCATTACATGTAAAAGGTTTCTCTCCAGTGTGAGTTCTCTGATGACTAAGGAGGCTTCCCCGCTCACTGAAAGCTTTTCCACATTCTTGACACACGAAAGGTTTCTCTCCAGTATGGGTTCTTTGGTGGGTAATAAGACTTGCCCTCCAACTGAAGCCTTTTCCACATTCTCCACATTTAAAGCGTTTGTCTCCACTGTGAATTCCTTGATGACTGGTAAGGTGTCCCTTGCGGCTGAAAGCTTTCCCACACTCAGTACATTCAAAAGGTTTTTCTCCACTATGAATTATCTTATGTCTGTTAAGTCTTCCCTTTATACTGAAGGATTTTCCACATTCATTACATTTAAAGGGTTTCTCCATAGTGTGAGTTCTCTCATGTATAATAAGGTTTGACACCAAACTAAAGCCTTTGCCGCATTCATTACATTCCAAGTGTTTTCCTCTGGTATGAATTCTCTTATGTTTAGTCATGATTTCAGTGTAGTTAGTTTTCCCACATTTATTACAATTACAGTATTTCTTTCCAGTATGTATTATCCAATGTTCAGTCAGATTTGATCTTTTGCCACAGGCTGTCCCGTCCTCAGTGTGTTCATGCAGTCTTCTTCCAGCATGTATTTTATGAAAAGCAATTAGATCTGAGTGGTAACTGAAGGGCTTCTTATGCTTGGTATATTTAGAAAGGCTCTTCTCTAAGGAGACTATATTGCATATAAAGTGGTTGGGAAAATCTTTCAAGCTTTTTCCAAGTTTCTTATCTTTATGGAGACTTTTCCCCACAGTGCCTTTCTTCGGTATAACAAAGCCTGACCCCAAATGAAAACTTCTCCCCAATGTATTATGATGAAGAACATGCGTTTTATTAGGGTCTTTGCCGTAACTAGTTACTAGTCTGGATTGTCTCCTCTGGCTGTCTTTCTGTTTCTCTAAAATGACTTTAAATCTCCTCATTTCTCTCTTTTTAGAAGGCTGAGGACTATCCTTTGGCAGGCTTTTTTTATATGATGTTCCTGGGGAAATGCCTTGTACCAGACTGGAATCCTGTCTTTCATACCAGGTCTCTTCAATAAAGGAATCTGAAAGAAACAACAAATTGTCATTCCCCACTATTTGCTAGGCTGAGAGAAAGGAATCCTCTTTAAAGGAAGTTCTAGTTTCTCTGTCTTTTGTTAAAAAAAGAATGATGCTCAGCTTGGATCAGGGAGAATAGTGTCTTCAGAAACTGAATCTAGAACGGGTTCTATTCATCATATTGTATACTCTGTTTAGTTCTCAGCTGCCCCATTAAATGAAGACCATTGATGATTAGTAGGGTGTCCACAGGATCAGAGGCAGCACAGTCTGCACCTCAAATCTGTGGAGAAAGGAGGAATTTATCGCCAAAAACCCTAGAAACCAGTAGCCAGTCAGAGGAACTAAGGTTTGTCCTCAGATTATGGGCTTGCTCTGAAGGATCATGTATCTTCAGATGGTGGGTTGCTAATCTCTCGTGAGGAGAAAATAAAGGTATTCCTAAATTGCATCATGAAATGCAAAATCTATCATTTGGATCACATTAAATTAAAAAGGGTTTGCACAAACAAAATCAATGCAACCAAGATTAGAAGAAAAGCAGAAAGCTGGGGGGGAAGGGGTGAATGTACAACTAGTGTTTCTGATAAAGGCCTCATTTTTAAAATATATAAAAATTGACTCAAATTTATAGGAATATAAGTCATTTCCCAAATGACAAATGGACAAAAGATATAAACACAAAATTTTCAAGTAAAGAAATTCTCATTTCTAGTCATATGAAAAAATGCTTTAAATCACTATCAATTATAGAAATGCATATTAAGAACCCTCTGAGATACCATCTCATACCTCTCATATTGGCAAAGATGACAAGAAAAGATAATCAATACTGGAGATAAACTAGGTAAGTTGCAACAATGATGCGTTGTTGGTGAAGTTGTGAAATGATCTAACCATTCTAGGTTTTTTTCTGGTTTTGCTAAGGCAATAAGGGTTAAGTGACTTGGCCAAGGTCACACAGCTAGGAAGTGTTAGGTGTCTAAGGCTGGATTTGAATGCAGGTCCTCCTGACTTCAGGGCTGATGCTCTATCTACTGCTGAAGAGAGACCCAGAGGGACAATCACTGCAAAGGCTGCCTCCTTCTCAGGCACAAGAGGACTGGGGCTTGCACCAGGACAGGCAGCCTGCAAGCTCTCTGTCCCACTCAGCTCTACCCTCCCCAAGGGGCCGCCGCGCTTACCCACAGAGACCAGGTTCTGGAAGTTCTCCAGCATCACGTCCCTGTGCAGGGCCCTCTGGGCCGGCTCCAGGATGCTCCACTCCTCCCAGGTGAAGTCCACGGCCACGTCCCGGAAGGTCACTGGCTCCTGAATCAGACACAAGCCTGCTGAGCCACGGCCCGAGCCTGCCTCGGTGTCCTGCTCTCCTCCTTGTGGGGGCCTCGGGAGCCTGCATATACTGGGTCACCCGTGGTCCCCCCGACAACCCTCTCCAAAAACTCCCAGGGCCCTGGGCCCTTTCCTCCTGGAGCCCCAAACCTCCCAGGAGAATGAGCCGGCATCTGACCCCTGAGCACAAAACCAACACTGCCAATCACAGTCCAAATATGGATGCCCAGTAATGCCCTGATTGATCCATTTCCATTACTGACTAAGAAGGAGGCCCAGGGCCGGGGCCTCACTCGGCCTTTGTGTGTCTGCTGACCTGAGCCAGAGGAGAGAAGAGGGCGGGAGGAACTGAGACTCACCTGAAAGGGGGCCATGAAGAAGCCAGAAGTTGGGCCCTCCTCGGCCTCCATCCGCCGCTGGGGAAGAGCAGGGTCTCTATGGAGCTGAGCTGGAGGAGAAAGAAGCTGTGAGGGGCCCAGACCGGCTCTGCCGGGAGCTCCTGGACAAGGGCCCCCCTCCCCGGAGCTCGAGAGTGGGGGAGCCCTCTCACAGAAGGGCGGGCCTGCTGAAGAAGGTCCGGGGGCCTCCCCTGTCCTGGCCCCGCCCCGGGGGCTTTTCAGCCTGGGAAGGACCTGCCAGAGGGGGAGCAGGAGGGTGGGGACCTGGCCCCTGGAGCTAGCACCGGGGAGACCCTGTGGGGGATGGGGGGTGGGGGGGAGGAAGCAGGAGCCCCGATGGTGCCTCCTGCTGAGGAGGTGACTCACTAAGGGCAGGGGAGAGCCAAGGGCCTTGGGGGGAAAGGGGAAGGATGGGGCAGGGCCGGGGGCACCTGCTGGGGTCTGTGCAGGCTGCGAGACACCGAGGCAGGAAGGAAGCAATCCCGGCCCGGAGGAAGTGAGGCAGGTGGGGGGGGGGGGGGGGAGAGACGGGGAAAACTGCTGCACACACAGACACAGACACAGACACAGACACAGACACAGACACAGACACTGTACACACTGGCAGCCAAAGGAGACGCAAGTTTAAGATCTTTGGTGCTTTAAACATTGCAGGAAATTTTAACTTTTAAAAAGCTTTTATTGTTTTCTTTTCTAACAAACCAACGTCCGGAGCCACCGTTTGCACCACTTTGCCTGTGACTTCCTGGGATTCCCGGCTGTGAAACACGTCACCTCATGGAATATTCTCCCAGACGGGCCCCCTCAGGCTGGGAGACCCGGTCCCGGCCCAGGCTGGAAGCGCAGGGGCCCCGGGGCCCTCAGGCTGCCGCTGCCCTGGGCAGGGTCTCGGACCGACCTCCCCGGGGCCCCCTGAGCCCCTTCCCCTCTCCCCGGCCCCAGGGGCTCCCCCTGTCGCACAGGCCGGATGCGCTTTAGCCCTCGAGTGACCCCCGCGCATCCGCCTCCCCGGGAGCCCCTCATTTTCTCATCAAACTTTTCAGGGCAAATTGAAGAAAATCAGCACAAACACAAGCAAAGGAGAGAGAGAGGTCCCTCCGCCTCCGGCAGAGCCCGGCTCCCGCACCGGACCCGCCCCCTGGGGGCAGTGTTGGGAGACACCCCCCCACCCCCGGCTCGGCCAGTAAAAGGGCTTCTGACACTGCACCGAGGATACAGAAGTGACTCAAGAAGGACGAGGGGGGGGGGGGGGGAGAGAGAAAGAGAGGAGAGGGGAGAAACCTGGGGGAGAGATTGGGGGAGGAGAAGTGCTAGGAAACAAAAGCTGGAGCAATAAGGTGACGCCCCACGGGGAGGAGCCAGAGGACAAGGAGAGGAGGCAGCTTGGGTCCAGCTGCAATGAGGGGGGTCTTGAAAGGGGCGGGGACAAGAGCCGAGGGAGCAGGGAGGCTGAGGGAGATAAGGGGGCGTGCGCACGCTCAGGAGTTAGCCCCCACCCCCTGCGTGCACAAGGACAGGATCACAGACTGGGGGCTCAACAGCGGGCTCGCGCCTGCGCACTGTCAGGACTGAAGCGGGGGGGGGGGGGGGGGGCCGCCCTTCCGCCTGTGGCTCACACAGCAGGGGCGCAGGCGGCGCGTGCGCAATGACACTAACCGCAGGGCGGGCACCAGAAACTTGGCGATGAGGGGGCGGAGTTGAGGAAGCACGTGCGCGATGACCCGCCCTCTTTGCCGGGCGTTCCTAAATGTTAAGCGATAGGAGGGCAGGGCAGGGCAGGGGAGGCAGGAGCAGGGGCCGCGAGTGCTCACTTCCGCGCTCACCTTGGTGGCTCTGACGGAGCTGGCAGCGGGGAACGGGGAGCGAGGAGGAAGCGTGACGGTGGCGCGAATCGGAGGTGCACTCAGAGAGGCGGAAGAAATGTTCCCATGATGCATTTCACTCGGCGGGAATATTGACAGCCTATAGTGCCGCAGACCGACTAACCGCACAACCTTATGGGAAATGGAGTGCGGAAGGGGAAGGCTCCGTCCTGCACGCGAGGGAGCGGCGTTGACTCGGACTACATCTCCTAGGAAGCGCTGCGGCCCTTTCTCGGACAGCGTTGAGTCTGCGCACTGAGCATTCTTTTCCTGGGTTTGATTTCACCGGGTACTTTGCCCGTTCCAGCGTCCCTTAGGTCTCCCCACAATGACCGCTTCGTCTGACCCTCATGTAACAGACGATTGCAGGATTCGCTGTCCCGCCCCTCCCGCGCAAGGCTCCTGCAGTGCCAGGTTCAGCTTTGGAGGTGACTGTAGTAGTTCCAGACCCGAGGGGAGCAGTCCCGGCACTCTCATCCCTTTGCGGGGCGCTGGCTCTCCCCGGGCCGCTTCAAGACCCCCGATCCTTGGGCTTCGTTGTAGGGCCGCCACCTCCGCCTCAGGGTATGCAGTTAGGTCTGGGACTAAGGAGAGGCCGAATCGCTGTCCGTGGGAGACCTAGGAAAAGAGGCGGGGCTGGCTTCCCCCGGGGCCGTCAGGAGGGGAATCTCTCGGGATTCAGGAAGAACTCCCACTTGTGGCACAAGAGTTCCTCTTCTCTGCGCCCAGGTCCGGGTGGAGGGAGGTTCAGTGGGCGCTCCTCCAGGGACTCGGTGCAAGAGGGGCGTCACCCCTGCTTTCTCCTGCCCAGCTTTCCTGCCCGTCCTTGGTCCTGGAAACTGCGGGGCAGGTGCTTCCCTTCTTTATGTCCGGGTTCGGGGCGCAAGACGGGGGAGTCCCCCGAGTACTGGGGGGCCCTTTCCTCCTGGTTCCACCCCTGTTTTCCTCCCCGGTGGTCACTGCAAGTCTGGGCGCTGGCCGTGATCCTGACCGGGTCAAGGGCCTGGAATCGAGCTCTTACCCAGGGCGGCGTGGTCAGACGGGCAGAGACTGGCTTCTCCGCAGGGATTGGGGCTGAGGGGAAGCTGGGCTGGGAGTGGGATGGAGACTGGGGCCGTCCTCAGAGGGAGAGGAGGATGGTGTGCAGCGTGGGTGTGTTTGTTTCGGAGCCTGCCTGGGTGGGGGTGTCTGTGTGTGTGTGAGCCTACGTGTGTCTATCGGCGGGTGTGTTCGTGTGCACATTTGTGTGAGCCCGCGTATGTGCGCGAGTCTCTGCCTGAGCCCGCGGGTGCGCGTGTATGGCTGCGTGCGTGTTTTCTCTGTGGGTGTCCGAGCCCGCATGGGCGAGTACTGAATGTATCTGCGGGCACACGGGCATGGGCGTGTCCTTGGGCTTTGGTGGGTATGTATGATTTATGTTATTCTATCGATGGCGGCCTCGGGGAGACTCGTGCCCCCTAAAGGGCTGGGAGTTCGGGATCTGTTCTTCCTGGTCCTGATCCCACTACAAGTAGTCGGGATCCCAAACGAACGGGGAGTTTCAGGGCAGGTGCGCGGGGCTATCGGGGCATTGAGTCACTCAATTATTTGCAACCTAAGGGCCACAGAAAGCGGTCATCCTGGACGAGAGACCTAAGGCACCACAGAATGTGGTTAGTCCCCGGTGAAACCCCCGCAAAGAATGGAATCTCCTCCACACTCTTCTAGTGCGCAAACTCAACACTTTCCAAGGGGAGCCGCAATGCCTGATGGGAGATGAAGTCCAGGCTAACCACTGTGAAGCGCGCGCAGGAAACCTTCGGCTTCCGCACTCTACTTCCCAGAAGGCTGTGGGGACGGCTGCTCTGCCGCACTATAGGCTGTCAATATTCCCGCCGAGTGAAAAGCTTCATGGGAATATTTTTTTCTGCCTCTCTGAATGCCTCTGATCCGCAGACCGGGAGAGGTTAAAGCGGTAAGCGTGCCCGCCGCCCGTTCCCTCGGAGCCACCCAGGTGAGCGCGAGAGCACAGTCGGGCCGAGTGCGTGCGGCACCTGCCCCTCCGGCCCTTCGCCCTCACTGCCCTTCGGTGTGCGCCTCCTGCCCTTGCGGGGAGCGAGAGCGGGGCACCTGCTTCCTCAAGTCCCTCCCCACCACCTTTGCCGCCCGGCCTTCTGGGTCGGGCGCATGCGCGACTCGGCTCCTGCTGCGGGAGCCTGGGCCCGACCGAGGGTGAGAGGACGTCAGCCGTAACATTGCGCACGCGCGGCTCCGGTTTTTGCCAAAGTGCTGGCAAAGTGAGGGCGGGATGCCATTAGCCGTCAGGACACTGCGCACGCGCAAGCCGGCAGCTTGTGACTTCGGAGGTGGTTAAAATGAGGTCTTTACAAAGGTTGTCGTTTCAAATAAAGTTCACGCGTTAATTCCAAAGCCACCAAGTCAGGCTAGGGCTCGTCCTCTTTGGTTTGATACAAACGGTGTCCTTTTTATTCATTACATCGTGACCGTCCAGACTTCCCTTGGAAAAACGTCCTGAGCAAAAAGTGTGTGTGGCGCGTGGGAGTGTGTGAGTGTGAGCACTTGTGAGTGCACGTGGGAGTGGGGGGGGCCTGTCAGTGTATGGGAGGGGGAGTGAGTGTACGCGGGTGTTGGGTGCGTGTGTGCATGTGAGGAAGTGCAAGAACTGAGGGAGAGAGACTCCTCTGTCCATGCTGAAGGTCCCTTGGGAAAGATTTGCCAGCCCAGAGTCCGTGTGGCGAAAGGGGACTGATTCTAGCTAAGAAGAAAGCTGCCTTCGTGGGCACGGTCCTGTCGGGAGCGCTGCAGAGATGGGCTTGCACTAAGAAAATACCTTCCCCAGCGGGCAAGGTCCCGCCAGGACTTCTGCAGAGACGGCTGGGCATGCGGGCCTCGGCGCTAGATACTTTGGGGCTGCTTTGATCTTTGGCCCCGAACCGGGGCCTGTCACCCAGTGAATGTGGGAGACTCATTTTCAATTCCAAATTGAATGAGATTGTTTATCTGGGTGTTGCCCTTATGCCCCTTCTAGAGGAGGGTTTGAGACCCCGAATCACCCTCCCACAGTTTCAGGGCCCCAATTTACATCAAATGTAGGTGTGTATGTATGAGGGTAGGTGTGTGTATGGATGTATGTGTGTGTGTGTGTCTGTGTGTGTGTGCAGGTGCCCTCTGCCAGGCTCCCTGCCCAGGCCGGAAAGCCCCCGGGACGGGGCCAGGACAGGGGAGGCCCCCAGACCTTCTTCAGCAGGCCCGCCCTTCTGTGAGAGGACTCCCCTGCTCTCGAGCTCTCAGAGGGACCGGGAAGGGGGGGGCACTTGTCCAGGAACCCCCAGCAGAGCCGGTCGGGCCCCTCACAGCTTCTTTCTCCTCCAGCTCAGCCCCGTAAAGACCCTGCTCTTCCCCAGCGGCGGATGGAGGCCGAGGAGGGCCCGACTTCTGGCTTCCTCATGGCTCCCTTTCAGGTGAGTCCCGGCTCCCCGTGCCCCCTTCTCTCCTCTGGCTCAGGTCAGCAGGGACGCAAAGGCCGAGTGAGGCCCCAGCCCTGGGCCCTCCCTCTTGGTCAGTAATGGAGACGGATCAATCAGGGCACTACGGGGCGTCCATATTCGGACTGTGACTGCCAGTGTTTTGTGCTCAGGGTCAGATGCCGGCTCATTCTCCTGGGACGGGGGTTCTTGGAGAGGGTTGTCGGAGGGACCACGGGTAACTCGGTGTGTGCCGGCTCCCGAGGCCTCCACAAGCAGGAGAGCAGGACACCGAGGCAGGCTCAGTCTGGGGCTCAGCAGGCTTGTGTCTGATTCAGGAGCCAGTGACCTTCCGGGACGTGGCCGTGGACTTCACCTGGGAGGAGTGGAGGGTCCTGGAGCCGGCCCAGAGGGCCCTGCACAGGGACGTGATGCTGGAGAACTTCCAGAACCTGGTCTCTGTGGGTAAGTGCGGCTGTCCCCTTGGGGAGGGCAGAGCTGAGTGGGATCATGGGGGTCCCAGTGTCTCCTCTATAGCTTGACCCGCAGTGATGGAGAGCCAGGGACCGTCCTTCTTCCCCTAGCACAGAATGCAGCTGCTGACCTGGTTGTCCTTCCAAGCCTAACTCAGACCTTGGCCGGTCCTCAGGCAGATGAGGGATTTGGAAGCTCCCCCCAATGCTGCCGGGGGAAGTCTCTGAGGCCCCCCTGTCCTTTGTGGCTCTTGCCATTGTTCCCCCTGAAGCAGAGGGGTCCAGGGTGCCCTTGGGCACCTCCTGCCCGGCTTCTCTGCTGCCCCTTTCCAGGTCCTCTTCTCCCCTGTTCCTGCTCTTTGGGAATCCTCCTTCTTTATGTTATGGGGCCTGCTCGGGGCAGTAGGGAGACCTTAAGGTCCTCCTGGGGGTCGGGCACTCAGCTGAGAACTGGGTCCCCGAGGAAAGGCCCGGAGCCTTCCTGCTCTCAGGGAGTCCCGGTCACATGGGAGGGACAACATGCAAACTGCTTAGGGACAAAAAAGACGTGGCAGAGAGAACTGGGGATAATCCAGAGGAAAGGCCCCAGAGTTAAGGGGGAGGGGGACTGGCTTTGGCAGGAGGTGGGATTTTAACAGGGAAGGAAGCCACAAGACACTGAGGGAGCCAAGAAGTCCAGGGGTGAGGGAGAGCCCCTGAAAGGGCCGTGTCTGATGGGCAGATGGGGCATCTCGTTCTGGGAAGCCCACGGAGTCCAGTGTCCAAAACTCCCCCAATGGGCTTGTTCCTATTTTTCACCCTCTCTTCAATCCCTGAGGACCTTGTGTGCCCTGCTCTCCACCCCCCAGTGCAGTTGTGACTGGATGCTGGAGTCAGGGCACAGCCAGGGGGAGCTGGGCCTTCAAGGAAGGACTTTGCAGCTTCCTCCAGGCAGCCCGGCCTGCCTACTCTCCACATCTGCCCTCGGTGGAGCTCAACCCCAAGTCCAGGTGGAGGCTGGAGTCTGAGCATGGTGAGGGCTTTTGGGTCTCCTCCTTGAGGGCAGCACTGTTGTGCTTGTCTCAGAGTCTTGACAACTTGCGAGTCTTCTGAGAAGGGTCTGGGAGTAATCTGAGCAGGAAAGTCCCAGTGTAGAAGAAATTGCTCTTGCCTGGATTGAAGATGGCCCTGGATGAAGAGCTTGTCCCCCAGTGAGCCTGTCTGGGACAGACAGCACAGGTGGAGGGGAAATGGACTTAGGGTCGGGGTCCCTGCTACATGGGGAGACAGAGCTGAGAGCTTCAGAGCCCTCTGGGCATCCTCCCCACCTGCTTATCCCTGAGTAATTAAGTTCCAGATGTTCTGTCCCTTTGTGCAGGGATTCCTGTTTCCAGACTGGATGTGATCTCTCTGTTGGAGAAGCAAGAAGGAGCCTGGAGTCCCGAGAGCAGAGACTCCATTGGGTCTCATCAAGGTGGGTGAAGGGCAGGCAGATGTTGGGAAGCGACCTCCTCAGCCTCATTCTCTGTCTTGTCCAATATGGTGCTGCCATCCCTGGATCCAAGGCAGGAGAGCTTGGCTGCTTGTGTCTGCATTGTGGTATCCCTCTGGTCATGGCTCTCCTGTATTTGATTTTATACTTATTTTTGTGCATTTGACATTCTATTTCAGAGAAACCATTATTTGTATTTTTTAGAAATTTGAGGAGGTAAAAGACTTTTCCTAATGCTTCTTACTAATTTGTGTTTCTTTTTAAATTTCTTTTTCTTTCTTTTTGTCTTTTTCTATTAATTTGGCCATTTACATTAATAATTTTGCTAAAATATTGAACTTGTCTTTAATTCATCGTATAAATTCCACTTAGTCATCGTGTAGACTCTTCAATATGTTGCTAGATTTCCTTTGCTAATATTAACACTTTTGCATCAGTATTCAATAGGGACATCAGTCCATAATGTGCTCTTTTTGTCCGTTTGGTTATCAAAAGCATAATTCAGTCATAGACCTGTATTCCCTCATTATAGAATGGAGCCAGTTAGTCTTTGAATATCTCATAGAGCTCCCTTGTAGAATTATCTGACCCTGAATTTTTTTCTTTGGAAATTCAGTTATGACTTCAGAGTGACTTTATCGTCTAGATAAGTCGCTATATTCTTTTCTTTACTTTTGTTGAGCTTCCTAATATCGTGGCATTTTTTATATCCTATATAACTCCCTCTATGACACTTGAAGACCTTAAGGATCCCAACAGATACTGGACTCTTCTCCGTCTAGTAGAATACAAGCATTTCGTTATCATCTAGTCCCTTCCTTTAGCCCAAATGTAGTTACCATTCTAAATTTCCCTTGTTTCCTGTGATTACATTTCATAATATTCATTCAATTTTGATCTTTTTATCAGTAATACTTAAAAATCCTCTATTTCATTAAAGGTCCATTTTTCTATTTTATTGAATTTTGCAAGATAATAACTTATTCTTAGTTGTAAGCCAACACCAAAATTTCCTCCTCATTATACTGAAAGCTGCTACTTGTATGGTGCTGAGCTCTCACTTTGGGCTGCTTAATGGTATTTTTTCTTTGACAAAGCTCTGGACTGTGGTCAGGATGTTCTTTGGTGTTTGCATTTGCAGTTTATTTCAAGCAGGGATGATTGGGGGTTTTTTTCTACTTTCACTTTGCTTTCTGGGTAGTTATTTGTAATTTCTTAAAATATAATATTCATCTTCTGTTTTGTTGAGAGTTTTTTGTCACTGCTTTTAGGTAACCTCAAGCTATTAAAGCTTAAAACTGTACTGAATTGTTTGGTAAGCTTTATATTTGATATTTATTGTCTTTTATGCTTACTTATTTTCAGTGTCAGATTTCCTTCTAATTTCTTCCCTTTAAAATTTTTTTAATAGAAAAAACATACTAATTCTCCATAGTTAAGATAAATGTCTCACTTGAGATCTATCAGAGAATCATAAATGTTAATAGCTGAGTAAACCTTAATGGACTTATCTAACCTATACCCAATGGCTGACAAATGACTTTGTAATTTGTTCTCTTAGGGCTCCAGTGAAATGAAAATCATTGCTCCCAGAGGTAGCTCATTCTAATCATTTAGAAACTTCCCCTTCCATCAGGCCTAAGTTTCTCCCTTTGCAATTTGTACCCATTATGGGTCATTCTTCCCTTTTGACCATTTCCCCATAATTCTTTCCCGCCGGCGGGACTCATAATTTGTGGGAGGGACTGAGGGGAACCCAGCCTGAAAGGGAAATGGGCAGAAAAGAGGAGGGAGATGGCTGAAAAGTTGAAGCAAGTCTAGTTTATTTTTGGAAACAGCTCAGGTTAAATAGGGTGGAAGGGGAAAAGGGGGGCAGGGGAGCTATGGGTAAGAAAAGGCATGGGAGGGGGCTACAGGAGGGAGCAGATGTTCCGGGAGGAGAAAGAAGGACATCTTGTGGTATTTGCTCTTATCTAAGTTTCCAGGGTCATTATGTCTCAGACGTCTCTGTGGCTGACACAATACCATGGATACATATTCTGAAGTGCGGAGGTCGCTCCGCTTTCCTGGCCATCTGGCCGTCACTTGCTGATTGAGGCAAGGTCTGCAGTCTGATAATTTTCCATGACTATAGTCCAGTCCCCAACAATTCTTTGAGAGGCAACATGATGAATAGAGAATTGTATTTCGAGCCTCTAAGTCATATTTAACCTCTGTGGGCACCAGCTGTCTCCGGGTCAGTAGAGGAAATTCCTCACCAGGAAATCCATGTGGAGATTAAGTCTAGGTCTAGTACATAAAAGATTTTTCCCAGCTAAAGGCTGTTTCTTTTTTTAATGGCATCTGAGGCTGTCTGCCATGCTGGAATGACACATTCAGTCCATTTTATGAACTTCAGGGAAGTTCATTGAACTTTTGTCTTCTGAATGCTAGACCTTCCTAAGGATAGTTTCTGAGTATCTTTATTGTCCAGATAAGCAGCCATATTCTTTCCTTTATTTATATTGAGCTTCCTAAAATCCTGGCATCTTTTAAAGATGACCTGTTTTCTAGCCATATAACACCCTCGCATCCCCCCAGTTTTGTATCTGGTGAGTTTCTATACCAAAATGTAGGACTTCATAATTATTTCTTACATTTCTTATAAATTTCAATCTGTTGATTTAGTCTGTTGAGATCTCTTTGAATCCTAATTCTCATAAATATTGTTAGTTACTTGTCCAAATTTTGTTATTTCCATATTTCACTAATTTATCATATGTGACTTTATTCAAGTCACTTATTAAAATAGGTTGAATTTTAAAGAAAAATCTTTCCTTATTGTTTTGTGCGGCTTTATATATTTGCAAAAATATCTGATTTTTCTTGTCTTCTGATAGAATAGGAAGCAGGGAGAGAAAATTCAGAGCTGAAAATAAAATGAAATTTTTAAAAATGAAAATTTAAATAAAAATGTAATTCCCTATTTCATTGAGGAAATAAAGTTAATCTCTTAACCTTTAGTATGTGATATTTAGGGGTTTTACTCCTTTTTTCTTTTCATAGCAAATTAGATTGCTCTTATTTGATATGCCATGCCCTTCTTGGTTATTTAAAAAAACTAGAAGTTAATTGTTGCAGATTGACATTTCTGGATCTTTGTGAAGTTGTCATTTTAGTTTGGGAGTGTATAAATTCTATGTTTAAATATCTTTTTTCTTCAAGATTCTTGGTAACTTAAAATATTTATACACATATATACAAATATGTACATTTTCCTGAAATATATTAGTTGAATTCTTTTTATTTTCCAATTTGGGGAAAGCTTAGTAATTCTTAAGATTTCTCCAATTGCTTATTGTCGTCTAAATCTCTCACTTTCACCTATATAGATTCTAAGTTACATATATTTTTACTTGAGTGATTTTTCTCTGCTAATTTCCCCTCTCTTGTGTGGCTTTCTATTCTTTAAGGATACAAAAAATAATTTAGCTTTCCATTAAATGTTATTTTTCTTGACATCTATAATTATTTGAATGCACTGAAATGCACTTAGTCCTAGGCAACTAAGGGCTCTTTTGTTTTCTTTTTATCTCTCTCTGGCTTCAGTTCAGACAAACAGTGCTTTTTCTGCTTGGTTCAAAGTGAGCATAATTGTCTTTATGGGTAGGGACAAAAACTAGAACTTGCTCAAAATAAGATTCCTTGCTCTCAGTACAGAATCAGTGACTAGTAATGTTTTTTAAATTTTTTTTTTTCAGATTCCTTTAGCAACAAAATAAAATTTGAAAGAAGGAGCTCAAGTCTGATGCAGAACATTTCTGTAGAAGCATCGTCCAGGAAGACACAATCAAAGGGCACAGCCTGGCAGCGCAAGATGGAGACATCTGAGGAACATGATGTTGATTTAGAAAAATCAAAGAGCAACTTGGAGAGAAGATCCAGACAAATAGCAGTCACTCCCAGAACAATGTTTAATAAAGAAAATGGAGTTCAGAGTAATATATTTGGGAGAAGATTTAGCTTTGGATCTGTCCTTGTTTCACTGTGGAGAGAAATAATGAGGAATCGTCTGTATAACTATAAGATACTTGGAAAGGATGTTAAAGATTTTCCTGCCCTAATTATTGGTAATACTTTCTCCTTAGGGAAGGAGTTTTCTGTGTATACCAAATGCAAGACACCCTTTAGGTACCACTCAGATCTAATTAAATATCACAGAATCCATTCTGGAGAGAAACAACATAAATACAAGAAAGGTGGCAAAGTCATTGGCAGAAGATCATATTTTACTGACTGTCAAAATAGAGACAAAAATGAGTGTAAGCAAGATGAGAAAGCCTTCACCTATAAGAGAAGCTTGACTAATCCTAAACAAATTTATATTCAAGAGAAATCTTTTGAATTTAATGAATTTGGAAAAGCCTTCAGTAAAAAGGGACATATTGCTCATCAAGGAATTCAGACTAAAGAGAAACCCTTTGAATGTAACCAATGTGGGAAATCCTTCCGTGAGAAGGGAAGCTTTAATAAACATCAGAGAGTTCATACTGGAGAGAAGCCATTTCAATGTAATGAATGTGGAAAGGCCTTCAGCGAGAGGGGAAACCTCAATGTGCATCAGAGAATTCATACTGGAGAGAAACCTTTTGAATGTAATCAATGTGGGAAAGCTTTTAGACAAAAGGAAAATCTTATTCACCACCAGAGAATTCATACTGGAGAGAAACCTTTTGAATGTAAAGAATGCAGGAAAGCTTTCAGTGTGAGGGGAAGCCTCAACAGACATCAAAGAATTCATACTGGAGAGAAACCATTTACATGTGATGAATGTGGGAGAGCCTTCAGTGAGAGGGGAAACTTTGTTAAACATCATAGAACTCACACTGAAGAAAAACCCTTTCCATGTAATGAATGCAGGGAAGCTTTCAGTACAAGGGGAAGACTCAATAGACATCAAAGAATTCATACTCAAGAGAAACTCTCTGCATGTAATGAATATGGGGAAGTCTATAATAGGAAGGGATATTTCACTAAACAGAGAACTCATACTAGAGAAAAACCCTTTCCGTGTAATGCATGTGGGGAAGCTTTCAGCACAAGGGGAAGCCTTAATAGACATCAAAGAATTCATACTGGAGAGAAACCCTTTATATGTAATGAATGTGGGAAAGCCTTCAGTGGGAGAGGATACTTTATTGAACATCAAATTACTCATACGGGAGAAAAACCCTTTCCATGTAAAGAATGTGGAAAAGCTTTCAGTAAGCTGGGAAACCTCAATAGACATCAAAGAATTCATACTGGAGAGAAACCCTTTTCATGTAATGATTGTGGAAAAGCCTTTAGCCAAAAGGTCAAACTTATTACCCATCAGACTATTCATACTGGAGAGAAACCATTTGAATGTAATGACTGCGGAAAAACTTTTAACAGGAAGGACTCTCTCATCAGTCATCAGAGGACTCACACTGGAGACAAACCATTTGAATGTAATGAATGTGGGAAAACTTTTAGCAAAATGGGAAAGCTTAATATCCATCAGAGAACACATTCTGGGGAAAAACTTTTTGTGTGCAGTGACTGTGGAAAAGCCTTTGGCCAGAATATATACCTTATTTATCATCAGAGAACTCATACAGGAGAGAGACCCTTTGCTTGTAATGATTGTGGAAAAGCGTTCAGTTGGAGAACAAGCCTTATTATTCATCAGAGGACTCATGCTGGAGAAAAACCCTTATAATGTATGAATGTGGGAAAAGTCTTCAGCGATTATATTCAAAAATTATCAGAGATTTCAAAGTTATACCAGAGAAGAGGCTTTTGTAGTGAATGTAGAAAAATTGCTGGAAGGCAAGTCTTACTACACATGGGAAACTCATACAGGGAAGAAATCATTTGATTATAATTGGAAAAGGCTTCATCAAAAACCTCATGCTAGAGAGAATGACATACAATAAATCAAGTATTAAGTGCTTACAGATAATGTGCTAAATTTGAGATACAAAGGTAAAAGAGAAATAGTCCCTTCCCTCAAAGAGGTTGCATTCTAATGAGGTAGACAAACTCATGTACAAAATATGTCAGTTTAGAGAGGGTCCTAATGGCGGGGAGATCAAGAATCCATATAAAAAAGTTGCATAAACTGATACTTGTTTTTTTGACCAAACTGATACTTGAAGGAAACAGGAATTCTAATGGTGGGGGGAATGACTTTCAGACATAGAGAAGAACCATCTCAAAGCCAAAAACAAGAAATAGAATAGTTCAATGTGACAGCCTTGCAAAGTTTGAGAAGGCAAGTTTGCAGATTTATCTGAATACAAATGACATTTGAATCAAGGAGCGCTATTGAGATCTCTAAGTAATGTAATGTAGAGCAAAAAGAGAGTTTTATGTACACACTTAATGGTCATGACAGGAAAAATCATCAGCAAGGGAGACTGAGGAGAGGCATTGTCCAGAGGAGAAGAGAACCGGTGTTATGGAAACCCAGAGATAATAGAATATTCAAGAGGAGTTTGGTAGTATGTGAAATACTTGAAAAAGATAAAGAGGGCATTGACCTTGCCACTTAAGCAATCACTGGCAACTTTGGAGAGAGCACTTTCAACTGAGTAATGAAGTCAGACAGCTTTTTACAGAAGATTGAGAAGAGAGGGAGAGGAGAGCAGATGAAGCCTCTGAGAAGAGAGAGCTTTTTCCAAGTTGCTTTGCCAAGAATGAAAAGAACTCTGTGAGAATAACAGAAGTGCCAATATCTTGGGGAAGGTAATGGTGCTTAGTGGGACTTGGTCATGTGTGTGGGCAAGAGGAAGGAACTAGTAGATAAGGAAAATGAGAGAGTGTGGGAAAGTCGTCAGTGATTGGAGAAAGCTTATTAGAGAACTGGAGAAAAACTCCTTTGAATAATGAATTAAAACAGATTATATTAAAATCAATGCCATTTGATTACAGGATGAAATTATGACGTGGATATAATGCAATATCCTATGTACTAAGAATACAAAGAATTTAAATATGTAAAATATGAAAAAGAAGGAATAAGAAAAATTTACATAATAGCTACAGGAACATAAATAGAAACAATGACAAAACAACCCAGTGCTATCTAATTATGACCAGGTTAATCCCAAGAGAATGAAAGAATGTACCTTCCTCCCCTAGCAGGAAAGGAGGAGAATGGATGGTTAAACACATGGCATGGCTCTAGCCATCTTCCTGCCATGTTTCTTTGCTTCATCTTCACACTTTCTATTTTAGGGCCAGGAAATACAAGTCCATCAGTAGCCCTATGGTCTTCTGTATCTATCATTTTTTAAAACAATTCTTGCCTCCATAGCCACCATTCTTTATATGCATATTTGCATATTAGAATGAAAGCTCCTTAAGGAAGGTATGGTATTGCTTTTTTGTATTTTGACTCCAAATGCTTAACACAATGCCTGCCAAGTAAGAAGCATTTAATAAATGGGTTTTTCCTTCATTCGTTGCATATCTTATACAACTTGCTAGATGTGGCGATGGCCTAGAAGGGCAGAACGAGACATTCTTTTTCAGTTGTGACATTGTGGTATTAGTTAATTGGTTTTACTGAGTTATGCCTATTTTAAGGAGGACTTTTCTTAGCAGCAATAGCTGTAAGAAGGATTGGGTGAGTTTTATACCAAAAAAAAAAAAATAAGTAATGCCAGGAAAGAGCAAAAGAAGATTGAAAAGGAAATAGAGAGATACATCAATGGTGATACTATCCAGCTAAATTAAACATATGCACTTTATTGAAAAAATATACATAATAAAGATCCTCTGTTTTATATATCATCCTTTTTCTGTATGGGGGGGTTTGGTTTTTGGGGAGTTTTTTGGTATGTCATGTTTGTTGTTGCTGTTAAGTTCATAATAAAAAAAAAAAATTGAGGGCAGCTAGGTGGTGTGTGGGACGCAAAAGCCCCTACCCAAAATGACGACTCACAGAGTTTACTCAAAGTAGAAAGCAGAAAAGGTTGTTTATTATAGCAACTCATGAGTGTTGGGGCAGACCCGCTTGGAGATAAAGAGAATAACAGCAGGAGGGCCCAACACTCTGGCTACCTAGCGTTTTTATAGGGTTTTTGTTACAAGAGATTACACCACAAATTAGAAAGTATTAAGAAGCCTGGGGCCTCCTAATTGGATATCGCTGCAGGAAAAAAAAAAAGATGGGAATGGAATGTTTCAGTTTCCCTGAAATTACCTACTTTTTAGGAAACCACAAACCAGCAAGTGACTGAGCTGACAGTGTTTAGTTTGACAGGCTAAATTTGATAGGCTAAAGAATGTCAAACATTGATAAAGACTACCAGTTTAGGATAAGTAAATATGTCTGTAACTGGTCTAGGTTTAAGTAAATAGAGATGTACACATAGGTCATAGGGAGATACAGAAATAATGAAAATAAAGAAAAAGTATTCACAAATCCCTGTAAGTTCTTCATCTCATCTTTCCATTCCACACAGAGCACCAGCCCTGAAGTCAGGAGGACCTGAGTTCACATCTGACCTCAGACACTTAACACTTCCTGGCTGTGTGACCCTGGGCAAGTCACTTAATCCCAATTGCCTCAGCAAATAATAATAATAATTGAGCCCTTAATTTCCCCTCTTAAATGTTATAAAGGGTAATTTTCTGTCTTAGTATGGGAAAGGTACTATGAAATTAAATATCCATAAAACATGTGAAATCAATTCAAATACATCTTAAGTACTGATTTTTTTTGACCAAACACTATGCTAAATGTCAGAGATTCAAAAACAAAGAATGAAACTATTAGAAATTATATTCTGAAATGGGAGACAAGTATATATATATATATATATATATATATATATATATATATATATATATATACATGTGTGTGTGTTTGTTTATGTATAGATAACAGAATGAATGTAAAGTTGACTATACATATATACTATATATATACACTATATGTATACATATATATATATATATATATATACTATATATAATACTATACTTGTATTTACAAGTCCTTAAATTTAACATAGTTTGGGAGGGCATTTGTCATTCAGAGGTAATCTTGCAAAAAAAATGGCCCCAAGCTCCATCCTAAAGGGAGACACTGACTAGTAGGCAGAGATGAGGAGGAAGTTTTCCAAGTTTGGGGTAATGATCACTTGTTAAGGACCACGGCTAAGTGTGAAACCCAGAGCCTGTAAAGGGTTAAAGGAAACTGCACCATTAAGGGGCGGGGCTGTCTCCGCAAGCCCCCCACAGCTGTGAATTATTACACACTTGAAGGAATTGGAAATCAGCTTTTTCTGACTCAGATGTTGCTTGTGGATTGGGAATGAAATAAATAAGAGGGAAGAGGAGAGAGGCCAGAGAATATAACTGTCTCTCAGTCTCCTTGTATTGTTGTCATCCTTACATGAAAGGATCTATTCTGCTGTCCGGAATTAGAGCCCAGCAGCCACTGGCAGGTGGCTCCTGTAACAGAGAGGTGACTTCACTTGTAAGCAGCCCAGTCTTTGCTATTTCACAAGAGGTCTAGAGATAAGTTATACAGTATTGTGTGTGAAGAGCAGGGAGAAGGTCAAGTTGGCAAGATTTCAGAGTGGGAACGATGTCCAAGAAGGTGAGAAGGTAGGCTAAGTCTAGGCTTTAAAAGCTTGAGAAAGAGATTGTATTCTAGAGGCAGTAGGAAATCACTGGCTTTGTTTCAATACAGGAATGATACGATCAGAGCTGGGATTAAGGAAAATCACTTGAGCCACAGTGGGTAGAATGGGTTGGAGTATGGAAGACTTGAAGTAGACAGCCATGTCGAAGACTTGCAATAATCTAGGTGAAGGAATGAAGGCATTAACTGAGATGGTAACTGAGTCAAGAGAAGTACTTGGATGTAAGTGAATTTGTGTAGATACAACAAGATTTAGCAACTGGATGTGTGGAGTAAGGAAGAGTCAGGAGTCAAGAATCATGTCAAGTTGAAAAATCTATTTTGGAGGATGTCGGTGTCTTTGAGAGGAGTAGGGAAGTTTGGAAGAAGGAAGCCTTTGGAGTTAAAAATAGTAAGTTCAGTGTTAAGCACATCAAGTCTAAGATGTTTGAAATGTCTGAATAGGCAATTGGTGATACAGTATTGGAGCTTAGAGGAGAGACAGCTGAACCTGGAAAAACACCTTTGTGGATATGATAGCTAATGCGCCCATGGAGGCTCTAGAGGTTACTGAGAGACAATACAGAGAAAACAGGAGAAGGCCTAGGACAGAACTTTAGTGAGCACCACAGTTAGAGGATAGAACGAGAAAGGAGACAGAAGTAATCAGAAAGGCAGGTGATGAACCAAGAGAGGTTAGTGTAAGAAATATCCAGAGTATCCAGGAAGAGGAAACCAAAAAAAAAAAACCCATGACACTTTCAAAATTATAAACTTCACTGGCCTGAATTGATTTCTTTTCTTCTTTCCTTTCAACTGAAAGATCAGGACACTATGGCGACCAATCAAACTTACATAAGTTCTGACAAAATAATTGACAAAGTTTCATGATAATGCTCATAGAACTGATCTAGACAACAGTACAATTAAATAGATCCCAAAATGGGTTAAGGTCAGTCCTTAAGAGTCACTAATGTTGAATAAATTATATTGAAAAGCTTACATCCAAAAAATCCAGGGAACTTCACTGTTAGAATATTTTTCTAAGTGACTTGATTGAAAACATAAATGAACCTTGCTTATCCAATTTTCAGATGACACAAATCTGGTAGAGAGTGAACATAGCCACTGATAGTGTCCAGAACAGGCTAAATTTCGAAGGCAGAATTTAGTATGGATAACTGTTGGGTCTTGCACGTGGATTTTAAACAAATCTTCAAAAATCCAAGTTAGGGTTTAGGGGACGAGTCAATGATTGATTCAACAGCAACTGGAGTAAAATTTGGGAGGTTTTGTTGGTTTAAATCTCTATTTGAGACTAGCATAATATAGTAACCAAAAAATATGGCGCTCTTTGCATGTCTTAAGAACTGAATAAGTTTCACTTTTCTCTGCCCTAGTTCAAACATATGTGAAGTCATGTGTTCCATGCTGGGCAACAGCAGGGTATTGCTGGGTCAATTTTTTTTTTCCTGAAGAAGGTAGCTTAGAGTGGTCTAGCCTGGCCAGAGGAACTTCTAGTCATTTTCAAGTATCTGAACAGCTGACATGTGGAGGAGGAATTAGTGTGATCCTGCTTGTTCCCCAAAAGTGGAACTAGGAACAATGGGTGCAAATTCCCAACTTTAGACTAAATGCTTAAAAAAAAAAATCCTTTCTCGGAAAAGCGATCTCTTTAAGAATCTTTTTATATGGAGAATTTAATGGAGAAAAGGGTGGGGGGGGGGAGTGCTTTTTTGTAAATGAAGTGATTTGTACTCAGTGTCAGAAGGTGTGGGACATTGTCCCTCTTGTGGATGAACATTGATATGAGTAGAAAAAGAATTACTTTAGGGGCAGCTAGGTGGTGCAGTGGTTAGAGCACCAGCCCTGAAGTCAGGAGGACTTGAGTTCAAATTTGACCTCAGACGCTTAATACTTCTTGGCTGTATGACCCTGAGCAAGTCACTTAATCCCAATTGCCTCAGGAAAAAAAAAGGTGTTTTAATATGAACTCTGTATGAAGAAACAGCTTTCAGGTGGAATCATGGATAATGGAGAAAAAGGATCATCTGTGGTCTAGATTTGAGGAATTGGATCTTGGTGTCAACAAAGTTGGAGTGAGGCCTTATTTATGTGAAAACAGTTGACCATAATAAAGAACTAGAGAGACTTTTTATTTATAAAATTATTATTTTATTTATTAAAAATTAGAGAAATGTGAGTATAAAGAAGTATTTATACCAAAGAGATCAAGTGTCTTGCTGGAGATTTCAGAGCTGTTGGCTGCCAAAGGCAGAAGACCCAAGATGCCCTTTTCTGAATGAGTGAAAATCAAGCAACAACTTCTCCTTAATCTGTTCCATTTCTGTGTCAGGAGGCTCAGTGAAATGAGCACTGCCCTGGAGTCAGGACCAGATTCTACTGCTGATTATTGTTACCTTCATGACTCTAGGTAAGTCTGTTAATCTCTCCAGGTCTCTGTTTCCTTATCTATAAAATAGGCTGAAGGAAATGGTAAACCACTCCAGTGTCTTTGCCAAGAAAACCCCTTATCTTGGTATAGAGTGTGAGATGTCGGTCAGTGCCTAGTTTCTGTTATACTATTTTGTGCTTTTTTATATGTGATATAATTTACCTCATTTTTACTTCCCCTTCCCTCTTCTCCCGGAAAATCTTTTTTCCACTCCTTAATTTCTTCTTTTTTTTTTTTATCAGTTGTTATTGTCCTTTTTCCTCAAAGAGGACCAAAATGCTATCATCGTATTAGTATGTTCAACTGTGGTTGAGCAGATCAGTATGAGTCAGAATACTCTTATCACAGTGGGCCTTAAACAGTCCCCATGAACATTAGGGGTGGATTCTCTAACTTTGTGCATCTCTCACATTGCTTCTCAGCTAATCCAATTTTGCATTACTCCTAGAGCATAGCACCTTCTCTGATGAGGGCCCTTCAATGCCCAGCAGTCCTGTACCAGTGTTTCTCATGTCATACAGTTAGTTCCAACATTCCTAAGAGAGACCTTAGAGTGTCTTTGTCTTACTTTTTTCCTGACCATCTTGTGAGTGCCCGTCCTGTGTGAGTTTTCCATAAAATAATCTAATTTTGGCAATTACACGTTTGGCATTTGAACCATGTGGCTAGCCCAATGGAGTTGCATTCTCTGCAGTCAAATTGGAGCGTCGGGCAGTTTAGTAGCTTATCCTTCCAGGTTAAGGACAATTCAATTTCTAAGACAATTCAAATGGAAGCGATTCAGGAGTAACCGTGTTTTCTTGGTGGCGTTAGGCCAAAATGAGCACAAGCAGCAAAGAATCAATTCACACTTCGGTGCATCTTGGCTTCAGAGGCTGCCCCCTTGCAGGGGTTTCAAGTTGCTCTGGTCTTTGTTGACACTTTTAAGCTGAGCCCCTTTGAACTTCTGTATGGGAGGCCCTTCCTCACTTCTGACATTCTCATAGATCCAGAACAGCATCTGGTCACCCAGTTTACCACACAGGATGGGGCAGTCCAGAAGGCTCTTTTTGAATACACAGACAAGCATCTCCCTAAACCTAAAGAGGCGCATGGTCAGACAGCCTCCCCCGTGAATCCAGGGGATGTGGTGCGCTTGAAATCTTGGAAGCTTAAGGTACTGACACTCTGGGTATCAAGTGGAAAGAACCAATAAAAGGTCATTCTGACCACCCCAATGTCAGTCAAACTGGAAGAGTCCCCCAGCTGGACTCATGTTTCCAGGATTAAAAATGCTGCTGCTGTGTCCTCTCCTTTAGATACCTCAGAATATTCCCGTGAGCCCATAGAGGACCCTTACGTTTCTGTTCCACAAGACTCCTGAAAACGCTCTGGAGAAAGAAGGTGAAATTGTCTGGGTCCTTCTTTCTCTCACTAATCTCCATTTTTACTTTCTCACCATGAGAACTTTACTCCTAATACTCTCTCTCAAGCTTTCCTGGTTTTACCCTGTGAGCCCCCGCCAGTGGGGAGATAACTTTCTAGTCAGACTAGGGAACTCAGGGTAATGGGAACATTCAAGATTGTTGGTTTAAAAAAAAACTGATAAAAAAAAAACTGTTCCCACCCCTTTGAGGAAACAAAGGCAGGGATTTGGGGGAAATGTTCTTTGGTAGTTAAAATCACAGCAATGCTAGCTCCCTAGTGGGATACTTAGCACATGAAAACATACTTTCCAACATGACTGCCACAACCACCTGGCCAAGGAAACTGCACACTCTCTCTGAGAGATCCAAGAATCTTTGGACTCTCTTGCTGACATGGTTTTAGATACCGAATGGCCTTGGATTATCTTCTTGCTTCAAGGAGAGGTGTTTGTGCTCTGGTCAATACTAATTGCTGTATGTACATCAACAACTCGGGGAAGGTTGAGCTTCGTACTTAGAGAAAGCTGGCTGGGTGCAAGACCTTAATGGAAAACTACTCACACACACGCGATCTTTCTCTGGGTGGGGTTTCTGGCTATGATCTCTAACCCTATACTAACTCCACTTCTAATAATTATTTTTTTACTCATATTTGGCCATTGCATTTTTAATGTGCTTATGAGATTTGTTTCCTCCAGACTCCACACTATGAACTTCTAACTACTCCTTCAAGGGACAACTGACTTGGACACTCATCCTCTAGATGCTACTGCTGCCATCTTCATATCTCACACTTCCCCTTCTGGCCTGAACCCCCATTGAACATAGAGATAACTCTACACTCCTTGTCAGTTTGAAGCAGCTCCAGAAGATGAGACCTTCATCCCTTTGTGCCAAATGAATTTTAGGTGACTGCTTGAGGGGGAAGTGATGTAAACTGAGATCTTGGGGGGGAGGAAGGGCAGTTCTGGGTTAGAAATCTCAAACCCCTCTAAGAGAGATCCTACTCTCCTGTTCATAGGGGAAACTCCCAGATAAGTAATTTCATTTATTTCAATTAGAGATCTTGGCTAGGGGCATAATCCTTAACCTCTATTGAGTTGAAAATTACACCTTCAAATTCATCTGGAGATTGGCCCCCAGCTCTGAGCCAAAGAAACTCAACATAACCAAAGCCTGTGCACCCAAATCTTTGCAAAAAAGATCCTAATAACATTTTGCCTGCTAAAAGAGCTGGTTTTTTTAGTGTAATAAATCCACTTTTTTTTTTTTTTTGCCACAAACCTTGCCATCCGGGCTTGCACACAAGGAATCTGTGGTACCAACCAAGGGATTTCTCAATCCTCATTTCTCACACCTCAACATAATGAATGCGGAAAAGCCTTCAGCCAGAGAATAAATCTTATTGTACACCAGAGAATTCACATTGGAGAAAAATGCTTTGTAAGGAATGAGGAAAAGGCTTTTAGTCTGAGGGCTATTTCAAAGAGTTCACACTGGAGAGAAACCCTTTGTATATAATGAGTATGGGCAATCCTTTATCCAGAGAACAAGTCTTATTATCCATCAGAAAATTCATATTGGAAATAATGTAATGAATGTGGAAAATCTTTCAGCCACTAGGATTTCTCACTTTCCTTCAAAGAACTCAAGCTGGAGAAAAACTCTATTTGTAATGAATGAGGGAAAGCCTTCAGGCACTGGCCATTACTTGTCCTCAAAGAACTAAATAGAAACACCATTTGAATTACGGGAGTGTGGGAAAGCTTGCAGTCGGAAAGCAAATCTTATTACCCATCAAAGAACTCATAAGAGGAAAAACTTCTTGTGTGTAAGGAATGGAGGAAGGCTTCAGCAGGAGGTCTAACTTTATTACTCGTCAGAAGTTATATTGAAAAGAAACAATTTGCTAAAATAGAGACACAGAAATGGAAGTTATTTACTAAAAACTACCAAAACACACACACACACACACACACACACACACACATACCCCAGGTACCCCACAGAAAAACTGAAAGGAAGGGCCCCAGGACCCGAGGGACCCCACCTCACAGACTACGCCATCTTGTGGGCAGAACCCGGACATAGAGAAGGAAACCACGAGCCCCACAATGCCCAGGAGCCCAGGAAGGGCAGGAAAGCTGAGCAGCGGAAACCAAGGCTGGATGTCCCTTTTGCACCCCATTCCCGGCCCACCCCACTGAGCCTGTCGGGCGGACAAGGGGGAAACCTTATGCCATGGAGTTGGGGATAGTTTTTCCTGAATCCCAAAGGGATTCCCCTCCTGCCTGCCCTGGAATACGGCCTCCAGGGGACCCTGAGCAAGCCCCACCTCTTTTTCCGAGTTCTACCATGGACAGCGACTGGTCCTCTCCTCTTAGGCCCCCAAACCAAATGTACACTAGGGGGCGCAGGCAGCAACTCTAGACAAAACTCGAGGGAAAAGGAGCAGAGGGCCCTGATGGAGGCACAAGGACGAACCAGAGCCCCCAGAGGGTTGGGGGTGTGGGGACTGCTCTTCTCGGTCCTGGTCCCCCTGACCCGCCGAAATCGAACCTGAGGTTCGCGGGGACACTGCGGGGAGCCACATGTGTTACAGAAGGGCCAGAGAAAGCGGTCCTCGTGGAGGAGAGACCTCAGGGACGCTAGAACGGGGTTAGTACCCGGTGAATTCAAACACCAGGAAAAGAGTGGAACCTACACAAACCTTCATTCAGTGCACAAACTCAAAGCTTTCAGGGCGGGGAGGGGGAGATGTAAAAAAAAAAAAAAGGTCGCAATGCTTTCTGGGATCTGTAGTCTATGTCAACGACTCTCAAGCGCGCGCACGACGGGGCCTGCCCCTTCCGCACTCTACTTCCCAGAAGGCTGTGCGAGCATCCGGTCTGCAGCACTCTAGGCTGTCTATCTTGCCGCCCAGTGAAATGTATCATGGGAATGCTTCTTCCGCTTCTCCGAATGCGCCTCTGATTCGCTGACCCGGAGAGGGTAAAGGAGCAAGAGCGTCAGCGTTGCATCGGATCCCCGCTCTCCGCTCCTCGCTTCCTGCTCCGTCGGAGGCACCGAGGTAAGCACGGGAGGGCAGCAAGACTGAGCCCTCGCGGTACCCGCTCCTACTTCCCTGGCTCTCCCCTCCCCCTCCGTGAGCAACGCGGGACCAGCGCTTTCTGGGAGTGAGGGCGGGGCACCGTGCACGTGCTTCCTCCACCCCGCCCCCTAGCCACCATGTTAGTGGTGCCAGCGGTGCAGTCGGCGTTCCTACTCTGGAACGACTCCTGGCTCAGCTGTGCGAATCCCGGGAAGAATAAGGGCGGGAGGACGTCATTCGCGACAGTACGCACGCGCTGCTGCCTTCTGCTAGGTGGCCGCACATAGAGGGAAGGTGGCTCGGCATCAGTGCTGTCAGTGCGCACGCGCAGCTCCGCCTCCAGCTGCATGGGCCCTAAGTAGTGAGGGCAGGCAAGCATCAGTCCTGACAGTGCGCACGCGCGTTGCTGCCTTCTGCTGGGTGGCCGCACCTACAGGGAAGGGGGCTCGGCATCAGTGCTGGCAGTGCGCAGGCGCAGCTCCGCCTCCAGCTGCATGGGCTCTAGGTAGTGAGGCAGGCAAGCATCAGTCCTGACAGTGCGCACGCGCAGCTCCGCCTCCAGCTGCATGGGCTCTAGGTAGTGAGGCAGGCAAGCATCAGTCCTGACTGCGCACGCGCAGCTCCGCCTCCAGCTTCATGGGCCCTAGGTAGTGAGGGCAGGCAAGCATCAGTGCTGTCATTGCGCACGCGCGAGGCCGCTGCCGAGCCCCCACTCTTGGGGACCCAGTCTGTGGTTCTGTGTCCTTGTACACGCAGCAGGTGGGTGTTACCTCCTGAGTGTGCCACGGTGCAAGCGCTTGTTGGGTACCTGTAAGGTGTGTGTATGTGCAGCGCCCCAAACTCCCTCAGCCTCCCCTTCCCCCACGCTGCCTCCTCCTTGCCCCCGGCCCCTCTGGCACGGGGCGTCCCCTCCTTGCTCCTTTGCCAGCTTTGTCTCCTACCTCGCCTCCCAGTCCTTCTCTGGTCCCTCCTGCATCCTCTGGGCAGCCTCAGGAACCCTTTCCTGGCCGGCCTGGCCCCGCTTTCCTCCCTCCCAGAAGCGCTGATGGAGACTCTTCTAGGGTCATAGCTGGGCTTGGTGAAAAGAGGGAGACACCCCCCCCCCCCGGGGGTCCTGGCAGAGAGAAGGGCCAGAGGCCGAGGTGACGTCAGCCTTTCTTAGTGGATCCTGCTGAGCCATGTTGTCAGGCCCTCACTGGGTCTTCGATGACCTCCCCCCTCCCCCCGGTCGCCGCCCTGCTGGTCCCTGTGGGGTTTGGGCTGCGGGAGCCCGGGCTCCTGGGGGCGCTGCGTGTCCAGCGGGAGGCGGGTACTTGGCCCCCGCTGGTAGCCCTGGCAGCACTTTGAGACCCGCCCCCCAGGACACCGGTGGGAGGACGGGGGGCCCAGGCTCGGGGTGGGCTCTGACTCGCGGCTCCCCGGGGCTTGTTCTTGATTATTGTGGAAGAGAAGAATCTGTTCCCCGAAGCCCGTGGGGCGGTTCCGGTGCGGGAGCCGGGCTCGGCCGGAGGTGGAGGGACTTCTCTCTCTCTCTCTCTCTCTCTCTCCCGCTTGTGTTTGTGCTGATTTTCTTCAATTTGCCCCGAAAAGTTTGATGAGAAACTTGCCCGAGCCCGGAGGGGCTCCCGGGGAGGCAGATGGGGGGGGGGGGGGGTCACCCGAGGGCTGAAGCGCACCCGGCCTGTGCGACAGGGGGAGCCCCTGGGGCCGGGGCAGCCGTGGGTGGGGGAGGGGGGAGGGGCTCAGGGGGCATCGGGGAGGTTGGGCCGAGACCTTGCCCAGGGGCCCCTGCGCTTCCAGCCTGGGCCAGGACCGGGTCTCCCAGCCCAAGGGGGCCCCGTCTGGGAGAACATTCCATGAGGTGATGTGTTTCACAGCCGGGAATCCCAGGAAGTCACAGGCAAAGTGGTGCCAACAGTGGGTCCTGACGTTGGTTTGTTAGAAAAGAAAAAAATAAAAGCTTTGAAAAAGTTACAATTTCCTGCAATGTTTAAAGCACCAAAGATCTTAAACTTGGGTTTCCTTTGGCAGCAACTGTGTGTGTGTGTGTGTGTCTGTGTCTGTCTCTCTGTGTGCAGCAGTTTTCCCTGTCTCTCCCCCCACCCCCCCACCTGCCTCACTTCCTGCAGGCCCGGATTGCTTCCTTCCTGCCTCGGTGTCTCCGCAGCCTGCACAGACCCCAGCAGGTGCCCCCGGCCCTGCCCCATCCTTCCCCTTTCCCCCCAAGGCCCTTGGCTCTCCCCCGCCCTTAGTGAGTCACCTCCTCAGCAGGAGGCACCATCGGGGCTCCTGCTTCCTCCCCCCCACCCCCCATCCCCCACAGGGTCTCCCCCGTGCTGGCTCCAGGGGCCTGTTCCCCGTCCTCCTGCTGCTCCTCTGCCAGGCTCCCTGCCCAGGCCGGAAAGCCCCCGGGAAGGGGCCAAGACAGGGGAGGCCCCTGGACCTTCTTCAGCAGGCCCGCCCTTCTGTGAGAGGGCTCCCCCACTCTCGAGCTCCAGGGAGGGGGGCACTTGTCCAGGAGCCCCCAGCAGAGCCAGTCTGGACCCTCACAGCTTCTTTCTCCTCCAGCTCAGCCCTGTAAAGACCCTGCTCTTCCCCAGCAGCAGATGGAGGCCAAGGAGGGCCCGACTTCTGGCTTCCTCATGGCCCCCTTTCAGGTGAGTCCCAGCTTCTCCCGCCCCCTTCTCTCCGTCCACTCGGTTTAGCAAACAGCAATCAGGGCTTCCTACCTGCCGAGCAGCAGGGACAAAACGGCCGAGTAAAGGTGGGCCTGGGCCAAGGGCCTTCCTCTCTCGGGACGTGGATACACAGGAAGGAGGTGATCAATCAGTGTAAGAGGGACAGAAGGAGAGACAGGAGAGGTGAGAGGAGGAGGTGAAGCAGCTGGGTTCAGGGAGCAGCCACCACATCCTAACCACTCTCCAGACCATGTGCTCCTTCTAGAGGGAAAATGTACAAATGTTTGTGGCCCTTTCATGTGGCAAAGAACTGGAAACTGAGTGGCTGCCCCTCAGTGGGGAATGGCTGAGTAAGTCATGGTATATGAGGGTTGTGGAATGTTATTGTCCTGTAAGAAATGACCAGCAGGAGGATTTCGGAGAAGCCTGAAGAGACTGACGGGAACTGGTGCTGACTTGAGTTAGTAGCACCTGGAGATGATTATATATGGCAACACCAAGACTTTCCAATGATCGATTCTGACGGATGCAGCTCTTCAACAGTGAGATGACTGAGGCCAGTTCCAATGGTCTTGTGATGGAGAGAACCACTGCACCCAGAGAGGACTGTGGGAACTGAGGGTGGATCACAGCATAGCATTTGGACCTTTTTTTGTTAGTGTTTGTTTTTCTTTTGATCTCATTTTTCTTACACAAAATTACAAACATGGAAATAATTTTACAAATCGTGCACCTGTGTAACCTACTTGGAACCGAACCGCTTGCTTTCTTGGGGAAGAGGGAAGGAAGGAAGGCAGGAAAATTTGGAATACAAAGGTTTTTTGGGTTTTTTTTTGTTGTTGTTGTTGTTGTTAATAGCTTTTTATTTACAGGATATATACATGGGTAACTTTACAGCATTAACAATTGCCAAACCTCTTGTTCCAATTTTTCACCTCTTACCCCCCACCCCCTCCCCCACATGGCAGGATGACCAGTAGATGTTAAGTACATTAAAATATAAATTAGATACACAATAAGTATACATGATCAAAACGTTATTTTGCTGTACAAAAAGAATCAGACTCTGAAATATTGTGCAGTTAGCTTGTGAAGGAAATAAAAAATGCAGGTGGGGATAAATATAGGGATTGGGAATTCATTGTAATGGTTTTTAGTCATCTCCCAGAGTTCTTTCTCTGGGCATAGCTGGTTCAGTTCATTACTGCTCCATTGGAAATGATTTGGTTGATCTCGTTGCTGAGGATGGCCTGGTCCATCAGAACTGGTCATCATATAGTATTGTTGTTGAAGTTTATAATGATCTCCTGGTCCTGCTCATTTCACTCAGCATCAGTTCATGTAAGTCTCTCCAGGCCTTTCTGAAATCCTCCTGTTGGTCTTTTCTTACAGAACAGTAATATTCCATAGTATTCATATACCACAATTTATTCAGCCATTCTCCAACTGATGGGCATCCACTCAGTTTCCAGTTTCTGGCCACTACAAAAAGGGCTGCCACAAACATGGAATACGAAGTTTTACAAAACACATGTTGAAAACTATCCTTACTTATATTTTGAAAAGTAAAATACTATTAAAAGTCGAAAAAAAAAAAAAAGAGAGAGAGGAATCAATCAGTGTAACTAAGGGGGCATCCATATTTGGACTGTGATTGGCAGTGTTGCTTTTGTGCTCAGGGGTCAGATGCTGGTTCATTCTCCTGGGAAGTTTGGGGCGTCAGGAGGAAAGGGCACAGGGCCCCGGGGTTCTTGGAGAGGGTTTTCAGGGGGACCACGGGTAACCCAGTGTGTGCAGGCTCCCAAGACCCCCACAAGTAGGAGAGCAGGACACCTCGGGCCGTGGCTCAGCAGGCTTGTGTCTGATTCAGGAGCCGGTGACCTTCCGGGACGTGGCCGTGGACTTCACCTGGGAGGAGTGGAGGGTCCTGGAGCCGGCCCAGAGGGCCCTGCACAGGGACGTGATGCTGGAGAACTTCCAGAACCTGGTCTCTGTGGGTAAGCACGGCTGTCCCCTTGGGGAGGGCAGAGCTGAGTGGGCCAGAGAGCTTGCCGGCTGCCTGTCCTTGTGCAAGCCCCACCCCTTCGTGCCTGAGAGGGAGGGGGCCCCTGGGGTGACTGACCCTCTGGGCCTCTCTTCAGAGCCAAAGCCCCCTTCCCTCCCCCCACACTTCTGGCATCCCCCTGCCCTTTTGGGCTTTTCCCACACATTTGAGTCCGCCTTCCCTGGGTTCGGGGGTGACCTCCCTGCGGTTCCTTGTACATACAGCACCTTCTGACTCCTGTCTGCAGCTTGTGCCTAGAAGTGTCCCCCCTACATGGGAGCCCAGTGCTCCCCCTAGCCGATTGCGCCCCATCCCCCAAAGGTCATGTTTCCTGTTCTTTATCCTGGTTCTCTTCTCTGTCCCTGAGGTTTGCTCAGTGAGGCCTGTTTTGTGTCCTGCCCAGTGTTTCTTCCACAGCCTTACCCGTAGTGATGGAGAGCCAGGAACCAGCCTTCCTCCCCTAGCACAGAATTCAGCTGCTGACCTGGTTGTCCTTCCAAGCCTAACTCAGACCTTGGCCGGTCCTCAGGCAGATGTGGGATTTGGAAGTTCCCCCGGTGCTGCCGGGGGAAGTCTCTGAGGCCCCCCTGTCCTTTGTGGCTCTTGCCATTGTTCCCCCTGAAGCAGGGGGGTCCAGGGTGCCCTTGGGCACCTCCTGCCCGGCTTCTCTGCTGCGCCTTGCCAGGTCCTCTTTTCCCCTGTTCCTGTTCTTCGGGAATCCTCCTTCTTTATGTTATGGGGCCTGCTCGGGGCAGTAGGGAGACCTTAAGGTCCTCCTGGGGGTTGGGCACTCAGGTGAGAACCGGGCCCCCGAGGAAAGGCCCCAAGCCCTCCTGCTCTCAGGGAGTCCCGGTCACACGAGAGGGACAAGATGCAAACTGCTTAGGGACAAAAAATATGTGGCAGAGAGAACTGGGGATGATCCAGACGAAAGGCCCCGGAGTTAAGGGGGAGGGGGACTGGCTTTGGCAGAAGGTAGGATTTTAGCAGGGAAGGAAGCCATGAGACACTGCGGGGGCCAAGAAGTCCAGGGGTGAGGGAGAGCCCCTGAAAGGGCCATCTCTGATGGGCAGATGGGGTGTCTTGTTCTGGGAAGCACATGGAGGCCGGTGACCAAAGCTCCCCCGATGGGCTTGTTCCTATTTTTCACCCTCTCTTCAATCCCTGAGGACCTTGTGTGCCCTGCTCTCCACCCCTGGTGCAGTTGTGACTGGATGCTGGAGTCAGGGCACAGCCAGGGGGAACTGGGTCTTCAAGGGGCTTTGCAGCTTCCTCCAGGCAGCCTGGCCTGCCCACTCTCCACATCTGCCCTCAGTGGAGCTCAGCCCCGAGTCCAGGTGGAGGCCGGAGTCTGAGCATGGTGAGGGCTTCTGGGTCTCCTCCTCGAGGGCAGCACTGTTGTGCTTGTCTCAGAGCCTTGACACCTTGTGAGTCTTATGTGAGGATCTGGGAGCAATCTGAGCAGGAAAGTCCCAGTGGGGAAGGAATTGCTTTTGCCTAGATTGAAGATGCCCTTGGATGAAGAGCTTGTCCCCCAGTGAGCGTGTCTGGGACAAACAGCACAGGTCGGAGGGAAAGTGGACCTCAGGTTGGGGCCCCTGCCACATGGGGAGACAGAGCTGAGAGCTTCAGAGCCTTCTAGGCATCCTCCCCATCTGCTTGTCCCTGAGTAATTAAGTTCTAGATGTTCTGTCCCTGTGTGCAGGGATTCCTGTTTCCAGACTGGATGTGATCTCCCTGTTGGAGAAGCAAGAAGGAGCCTGGAGTCCCGAGAGCAGAGACTCCATTGGGTCTCATCAAGGTGGGTGAACAGCAGGCAGATGCTGGGAGTCGACCCCCTCTGTCTCGTTCTCTGCCTGTCCAATATGGCAATGCCATCCTTGGATCTAAGGCAGGGAAACTTGGCTGCTTGTGTTTGTTTTGTGGTAGCCCGCTGGTCATAACTTCTCTGTATTTGCTTTTATACTTTTGTTAGTTTTGTGCATTTGATATTCTATTTCAGAGAAACTGTCATTTGCCTTTTTTAGAAATTTGAAGAGGTAAAAGACTTTTCCTAATGCTTCTCGCTAATTTGAGTTTCTTTTAAAATTTCTTTTTCTTTCTTTTTATCTCTTTTTTATTATTAATTTGGCCATTTACATTAATAATTTTGCTAAAATATTGAACTTGTCTTTCGTTCCACTTATAGTCATATAATTCCACTTAGTCATCGTGTGGACTCTTTTCAATATGTTGCTATAGTTCCTTTGCTAACATTGACCATTTTTGTGTCAGTATTCAATAGGGACATTAGTCCATAATATGCTCTTTTTGTCTGCTTGGATATCAAAAGCAGATCATATGCAAAATCAATCATAGACCTGTATTCTTTCATTTTAGAATGGAACCAGTTATTTTTGAATATTGAATAGAGCTCACTTGTAGAATTATCTGGAAGTCCAGTTATGAGTCGTTCCATTTATTTTTCTGAGAATGAGTTATTGAAATTCTTTTTTGTCTATCAAAGTCTTCATTTTTTTGTTGACTAGTATCTGTCTAATGGATATCATCCATTTTTTTTGGCATGTAATTATCAAAACAATGTTGTTCAGTCATCAGTTGTATCTGACTCCTTTTGACTCCAGGAACTACCATGCTATTCTATGCTCCCCTATCTCACAGTCTTTCCACGTTTATCCTGTTGTTTCCATGGCATGATCTAATGATCACATCCTCTGCCATTCCCTTCTCTTTCTGCCTTGAATCTTTGTCAACATCAGCACTTTCTCATCATGTGGCCAAAGTATTTCAGCTTCAGGATTTGATCTTCCAATGAATTGCTTATTTATTCTAATTAATTACTGCCTTTCCTTTTTAAAAAAAAAAAAATTGTGAATTTTCCCTTTTTGATTTCATTAATGATTTATTTTCTTCCTTGTATCTACCTACTTAGTTCCTTTTTGTCTCCCTCATCTTTCTTCTCTTATGAACATGAAAATATAGGAGCTCTCCATCTAAGCCCTCTGTATCTTATATAAGTCCCTCATGACACTTGAGGACATTAAAGTTCTAAATAGCTATGGGAATCTTTTCTTTCTAATAGAATATAAGCATTTTGATATCTAGTCCCTTACTTTAGGTCAAATGCATTTACAATTTTGGTTTCTCTCATCTCCTGTGTTTGCATTTCATAATATCAGTTCATTTCTTATCTTTTCATCAGGAATACTTAAAAAACCTCTTTCATTTTCCTGTTGGATTTTATTGAATTTTGCAAGGTAACAATTTAGTTTTACTTGTAAGCCAATATCTTTTGGTTTTTGGAATCTTGTATCCCCAAATTTCCTCCTCATTATAGTGGTAGCTACTACTACTTGTGTAGTACTTGTGTGAACTCTTACTTCGGGCTACTTAGTGGTATTTTTTTCTTTGACAGAGCTCTGGGCTATGGCCAGGATGTTCTTTGGTCTTTTCATTTTGCAGTTTCTGGATTTTTTCAACTTTTGTTTTTACTTCTGGGCAGTTATCATTTTTAATTTCTTAAAATATATTATCTGTTTTCTGTTTTGTGTTTTGTTTTTTTTTTTTAATCACTGCTTTTAGAGAGCCTAATTAATGATTTCTTTATTATCTCTTCAGGAATACATTGGAACAGTTCAAGCTACTAAATGTTAAACTTCACTTGGATGTTCAGTACACTCTGTTTATGATTTTAATTTTTTCCCCAACTCTAACCCTAGCCCTATTTAATTTTCATTATTATATTTCCTCCTTTAATTTCTTCCCTTGGAAAAATTTTAATAGAAAAATATACCAGTTCTCCATAATTGAGATAAATGTCTCATTTTAGCTGTGTCAGAGAATTCTAGAAGTTAATAGTTGCATGAACTTTCATGAACATCTAATCCATTCCATAACTGATGGCTGTCAAATAACTGTAGCTTATTCTTCAAAGGCTCCAGTGAGAAGAAAATCATTGCTTCCAGAGGCAGCCCATTCCACTTTTCTGAAGCTCGAATGATTAAGAAGTTTCCCCTTCCATCAGGTCTAAGTTTCCCTCTTTGCAGCTTGTACCCACTGCTGCTCATTCTTACCTTTTGGCCTGTCCCTCATCAGTTCTCTCTGAGTGGCAGCATGGTGGGTAGAGAATTCTTTCAGGACTCTGATTCATGCTGTTTGGGTGCCTTAGAACAAATGGATTAACCTCTCTGAGCACCAGGTGTCTCAGGGTCAGTGGAGGAAATTTTTCACCAGATTTAAATCCTAAGTCCATCCTATAAAAGATATTTCCCAGCTAAAGGTCCTTTGTTCCTTTTATGGGATCTGAGACTGTCTGCCTTAGTGGAATGTGGCACACAGCCCTGCAGGTACAGTCTTATCAGGGAAGTTCATTAACTTTTGTCTCCTAGACTCTAGGCCTTCCTAAGGATAGCTTCAGAGTGCCTTTACGGTTCAGATAGGCCTCTATATTCTTTCTTTTACTTCAGTTTCATTTCCTAAAATCCTTTTATCTTTTAAAGATGACATGTTCTTTAGGTCCCCATAAACAGTCACACTCTTTTGTAGTTGTAGAATGAATTTTTATACCAAAATAAAGGACTTGATATTTATTTGTAATGTCCAGGCTAGCTTTCTGGAGGTCCTCCCAAAGAGCCTTGGTCTCAGCAGGAAACACACCATGAGGAATGGTCAGGAATAACATCTAGATTCTATATTCAAGCCTAGTCTTGATCTTAGTGCAGGAGGCAGGAGAGCCACCACAGAGCTGGTCAAAGCTAAAATGTCTTATTTCCAGTCCTTCTTAGCCTTTATATACCTTATTATAATTACATCATTACAGCATACTGAGTATGTGAACTAGAGAAGCATTACATCACCATACCAAGTACTAAATATATATGGGAACTAGAGAACCATGATCTCATCACTTCCACTGAGTTAACACCTTGTTGTAAGTATCCTTGTTTCAAGTATACTTCTCTAAAGTTCCTGCTCTCTACAATTATCTCTTGTTTTTCTTATGAATTTCATCATATTGATTTAGTCTGTTGAGATCCCTTTGAAGCTCAATTCTCACACATATTGTTAGCTACTTTTTCAAAGTTTATCATTTCTACATTTCATTGTATTACCATATGTGCCTTTATTGAACTCATCTATTAAAATAGATCATTTGATCCTTCAAAAATCATTCCTTTTTATTTTGCCAGAGCAGACATTTTTGGTAATAGATCTGGTTTTTCTTGCCTTCTAAAGGATTAGGAAACAGAATTAGAAAATTCAGAGCTGAAAATTGAATGTTACTTTTTTTTTTTAACTGAATTTTTAAAAAAGGAAAAATTGAAAGAAAAATACGCTTGTCTATTTCATTAACAAATAAAATCAATCTCTTAACATTTAGTTTATGATATTTATGTTTTGTCAGTTTTTCTTTTCCTAATAAGTCAAATTGCTCTTATTTAGTATGATGTGCCTTTCTTCTTGGCTGTTTTAAAAAATTGTCAATTAAGTCTTGTAGACTGACAACAGTGGCTCTGTGTAAATTTGTAATTGTAAGTTGGCAGTCAATTAATTCTATGTTTAACCTGTCATTTTTTTCTTCAAGATTTTTGGTAAGTTAAAATATATAAGAATATATATATGTTTTTTCCTGAAATATAACAGTTTGATTCTTTTTATTTTCCCAATTTGGGGAAAGCTTTGTAATTCTTAAGATTTCTCCAGTTGCTTATAGTCTTGTAAATCTGTCACTTTTATCTATATAGATTCGAAGTTCAGCATATTTTCATTTGAGTGATTTTTCTCTGCTAATTTAGAAGATAATTTAGCTTTCCATTTAATGTTGTTTTTATTGACATATATAATTATTTGAATGCACTAGAATGTAACTCACTTAGTTCTAGGCAGCTAAGGGCTCTTTTGCTTTCTTTTTAATCTGTCTTTAGCTTCAATCCAAACAGTCCTTTTTCTGTCTTGGTCAAAGTGAACATCATTATCTTTATTGGCAGAGACATAAACTAGAACTCAGTACAGAATCAGTGACTAGTAATTTTTTTTAAAAAATTTTTCAGATTCCCTTAGCAACGAAATCAAATTTGAAACAAGGAGCTCAAGTCTGATGCAGAACATTTCTTTAGAAGCATCATCCAGAAAGATACTTCCAATGGGCACAGCCTGGCACTGCAAGATAGAGAAATCCGGAGAATATGATATTGATTTAGAAAAACCAAAAGACATCCTGGAGAGACGATTCAGACAAATAACAGTCACTCCTAGAACAACTCTTAATAAAGGAAGTAGCGCTCAGAGTAATCTATTTGGGAGAAGATTTAGCTTTGGACCAGTCTTTTCACTGTGGAGAGGAACAATGGGGAATCATCTCTATAATTATAAGACACTTGGAAGAGGCATCAAACATTTTCCTGGTCTGATTGCTTATAATCCATCCTCCTTAGGGAAGAATTTTTCTATGTATACCAAATGTAAGAAGCCCTTTAAGTACCACTCAGATCTCATTAAATTTCATAGAATACATGCTGGAGAGAAACAGTGTAAACAGAAGAAAGATGGCAAAGCCATTGGCAGAAGGTCAGATCTTATTGACTGTCAGAGCAGAGACACATATGAGTGTAAGCAATATGAGAAAGCCTTCAGTTATAGAGGAAGTTTGACTAAATCTAAAAGAATTCATATTAGAGAGAAACTTTTTGAATGTGATGAATTTGAAAAAATCTTCAGTGAAAATGACTATATTGTGCATCAAGAAATTGAGAGTAGAGAGAAACCCTTTGAATGTAACAAATGTGGGAAAATTTTCAGTAAGAAGGGAAACTTTAATAAACATCAGAGAATTCATACTGGAGAGAAGCCATTTGAATGTAATGAATGTGGAAAGGCTTTCAGTGAGAAAGGAAACCTCAATGTGCATCAAAGAATTCATACTGGAGAGAAACCTTTTGAATGTAATGAATGTGGAAAAGCTTTTAGTCGAAAGGAAAATCTTATTCCCCATCAGAGAATTCATACTGGAGAGAAACCCTTTACGTGTAACGAATGTGGGAAAGCTTTCATTGGCAGGGCAACCTTTAGTGCACATCAGAGAAGTCATACTGGAGAGAGACCCTTTCCGTGTAATGAATGTGGGAAAGCTTTCAGTACAAGAGGAAGCTACAAAAGACATGAAAGAATTCATACTGGAGAGAAACCCTTTCCATGTAATGAATGTGGGGAAGCTTTCAATACGAGTGGCAACCTCAATAGACACCAAAGAACACATACTGGAGAGAGACCCTTTGCATGTAATCAGTGTGGGAAAGCCTTTGGTGTGAGGGGAAACCTCATTGCACATATGATGACTCATACTGGACTGAAACCCTTTGAATGTAGTAAATGTGGAAAAGACTTTAGCCGGAGGGAAGGACTTATGAATCATCAGAGAACTCATACTGGAGAGAAGCCTTTTGAATGTAATGAATGTGGGAAAGCTTTTAGAGAAAAGGGAAATCTTATTACCCATCAGAGGATTCATACTGGAGAGAAACCCTTTAACTGTAATAAATGTGGAAAAGCCTTTACTGCTGGGGGAAACCTCAGTACACATCAAAGGGTTCATACAGGAGAGAAACCATTTTCATGTAATGAATGTGGGAAAGCCTTTAGCCAAAAGGCCAAACTTATTACTCATCAGAGTACTCATACTGGAAAGAGACCCTTTTCATGTAATGAATGTGGGAAAACATTTAACAGAAAGGAATGTCTCATTAGTCATCAGAAAATTCACTGGAGAGAAACCATTTCAATGTAATGAATGAGGGAAAGCCTTTGGCCAAAAGGAATATCTTATTGAACATCTGAGAATTCATGTTAGAGAGAAACCATCTGAATGTAAGAAATGTAGAAAAGTATTTAGTTAGAGGAGAAACATTATATATCAGAAAAAAACACAATGTATTAAAGATCCTTTGCTTTTAATGGATGTGGGAAAACTTTCAGCAACATGAGAAAGCTAAAAATGCAGCAGAGAATACATACTGGGGAGAAATCATTTGAGTGCAGTGAATGTGGGAAAGCCTGTAACTAGAGTGTATACTTTATCATCAGAGAACTCATACTACAGAGACCCTTTTCATATAGTAATTATGGGAAAACTTTCCTTTGGAGGCCAAGTATTATTTATCTGAGGAGTCATACTGGAGAAAAACCCATATAATGCATGAATGCGGGAAAAGTCTTTAGCAGTTAGATTTAAAAACCATCAGAGAACTGAGTATTCATCCTGGAGAAGAAGCTTTTGTTGTGAATCTAGGAATGCCTCTGGCTGAAAGGCAAGTCTTATTACACATCGAAAACTCATATAGGAAAGAAATCCTTTGATTATAATGAATGGAAAAGGGTTCATCAAAACCTCATACTGGATAAAATGGAATACAATGAATAAATCAAGCATTTATCAAGTGCTTACAGTAATATCAGACAATGTGCTAAATACTGGGGATACAAAGGTAAAAGAGAACTAGTCCTTTCCCTCTTAACAGTTTACGTTCTAATGAGGAAGACAACCGTTGGATGTATAAGTATATATGTGGCATGTGCTAAATTAATACAAGTTAGTTTAGGGAGGGCACTAATGACTAGGACATCAAGAGTCCACATATAAGCTTGAACTGACACTGAAGGAAACAGGAATTCTGGGGGATGGAAGGAAGGAGGGAACGACTTTGAGACATAGAGAAGAACCATCATGAAAACTCAAAAACAAGAAATATAATTGCCCAATATGTTAGTCTTGCAAAGTTTGAGAAGGCAAGTGATATCTAAAGAGAATGGAAAGGTAGGAAGGGATCAGATGTAAAAGGTTTAAATACCAAACTGAAGAATTTATTTGAAGTGTTTTATGAATCCCTCATTTTGTCTACAGCCCTGGGAGGTAGGTTTTGTAGATGAGGAAGCAAAGACAGTCTGAGGTTATCTGTCTTCTAGTGAAACTAGACTTGAAATTCAGGTTACCCTGACTTTTACCTTCAGTGCTCTATCCACTGTGCACTTGCTCGAGTCATTAAGGAGCTACTGTAGTGTGAGAAAGGTTTGGGTGAGAGGAAAAGTGCTTTCATGATCAAACTGGGTAACTTTTAAGGCTGTGAAGAAAAAGCATTGTCGTGGAGAGAGAATACAGGGAGATACGCTATGAAGTTATTGCAGTACAGGTGCAGGATGAGGAAGAAATGCATTAGGATTTATCATTTGCATTGTCAAATGCATACCTAATGCATTTTAGGATGGTGGCTTTGTAAGTGGAGAGAAGGGGATGTTTCTGAGGACATTGCAAAGATAAAAATGGCAGCTTGACAATAGATTTCCTTTGTGGGTTGAGTACGAGTGCAGAGCAAAGGAAAACACCAAGTTTTTGAACCTGGGTGAGTAGGAGAATGGCAATATCCTAATCACTTATAGAATTGTTACGGAGAAATTAGGATTTGGGGGCATGTAATAAAACATTTTGGATGTGTTTGAGATGCCTGTAGGACATTCATTTAGAAATGTCCATTACCTGGATCAGGAAATAAGGTGGAACTAAGGAGAAAGAGTGAGCAGGACCTATAGGTTGCAGATTTATCTGAATACAAATGACATTTGAATCAATGAAAGGTGTTGAGATCACTAAGTAATATAGTATTGAGAAAGAGAAAAGACCAGGATAAAGTTTTAGGTGCACATACACTTAATGATCATGACAGGGAAAATCATCAGCAAGGGAGACTGAGGAGAACTATTGTCCAGGTAAGAAGAGAATCAGTGTTAGGAAAACACAGAGATGATTAGCATATTCAAGAGGAGATTGGTAGTGGTAGTATCAAATGCTTAAAAAAAAAAAAATCAAAGAAGTTAAAAAGGGCATTGACCTTGCCAATTAAGCAATCACTGGGAGAGGAGAGCACATGAAGCCTCTGAGAAGGGAGAACTTTCTCCAAGTTGTTTTGTCAAGAATGAAAAGAACTCTGTGAGAATAGCAGAAGTGCCAATATCTTGGGGAAAGTAATGGTGCTTAGTGGGACTTTGCCATGTGTGTAGGCAAGAGGAAGGAGTGCATGTGGGAAAGTCATCAGTGATGAGAAAGCTTGTTAGAGAACTGATACTGGAGAAAAACTCCTTTGACTAGTGCATTAAAAACAAATTATATTAAAATCAACGACATTTGATTATGGAATGATGAAACAAATTATGACATGTGGATATAATGCAATATCCTGTGCCGTAAGAATGCAAAGAATTAAATATATAAAATATGAAAAAGAAGGAATAAGAAATAAGCTACAGGAACATAAATAGAAACAACAACAAAACAACCCAGTGCTGTATAATTATAATTATACAAGAGAATGAAAGAATGTACCTTCCTCCTCTAGCAGAAAAGGAGGAGACTGGATGGTTAAACACATTGCATGGCTCTGGCCATCTTCCTGCCATGTTTCTTTGCTCCATCTTCACACTTTCCATTTTAGAGCCAGGAAATAGAAATCCATCAGTATCCCTATAGTCTTCTGTATCTATCACTTTTTAAAACAAATCTTGCCTCCATAGCCACCATTCTTCATATGCATATTTGCATAGTAGAATGACAGCTCCTTAAGGAAGGTATGGTATTGCTTTTTGTATTTTTACCCCTAATGCTTAACACAGTGCCTGGCAAGTAAGAAGCATTTAATAAATGGGTTTTTCATTTGTTCATTGCATGCATTATAAAACTTGCTAGATGTGGTGATGGCCTAAAAGTGCAGAATGAGACATTCATTTCCACTAATAACGTGGAATTGCTTTTGCTTAGCTATGCCTATTCTGAGGAGGGCTTTTCTTGGCAGTAATAGGTATAAGAAGGATTGGATGAATTTTCATGCCAAAAAAATAAATAATGCCAGGAAAGAGCAAAAGAACATTGAAAAGGGGATAGTGATATACATAGTAGTGATGGTATTAACCAACTAAATTTAACATATAAATTTTTTAAACCTATGTATAATAAGCATCACTAGTTTCATATGTGATCTTTCTGTTTTTTGTATATTGAAATGTCAGTGTTTGTTATTAATGTGAAGTTTATAATTTAAAAAAACTGAACTAATTTTCCCTCTTAAATGTTACAAAGGACAGCTTTCTATGTTAGTTATAGAATAGTTCTTATGAAATTAAATATTCAAAAAATATGTGAAATCAATTCTGTCATATTTTAAGTACCATTTTTTGTTTGTTTGTTTTACCAAGCACTGTGCTAAATGTTAGAAATACAAGTACTAAGGATGAAATTCCCTATTAGAAATTGCATTCTAATATGGGAGACATTTATGTGTATATATATATGTAACAGAATGCATGTAAAGTTGACTATACACATACAAAGTTATTAAATTTAACATGATGTGGAAGGTCATTAAATCATTCAGGGATGAGGAAAATCTTCCTGCAGAAGATGGTACCCAAGCTACATCCTAAAGGGAGAGACTGACTACTAAATAGAGGTAAGGAAGAAGAGCTTTCTAAGCATGAGGTGATGCTCTATGAATAGCTATAGAGATATGATATATAGTGTTGTGGTTGAAGAATAGGAAGAAGGCTAATTTGGCAAGATTTCAGAGTGGGAACAATGTCTAACAAGATTGGAAAGGTAGGATAAACCCAGGTTTTAAAAGCTAAAGGAAGAGATTGTATTCTGGAGGCAATAGAAAATCAGTGGATTTGTTTGAGTAGAGGAGTCAGATTTAGGAAAATCACTTGCTTTTGTAATTGATGTGTAAAATGGACTGGAGTGAGAGACTTGAAGTAGACAGCCATGTAGAATACTTGCAGCCTAAGTGAGGGGATTAAAAGAGTTAAAAAATGGTAAGTTCAGTGTTAAGCATGTCGAGTCTAAGATGTTTGAAATGTCTGAACAGGCAATTGGTGATACAGTACTGAAGCTTGGAGGAGAGACAGTTGAACCTGGAAAAACACCTTCGTGGATATGATAGCTAATGGACCCATGGAGTCTCGAGAGGTTACTGAGAAAGACAGTACACAGAAAACAAGAGAAGGCCTAGGATAGAACTTTGGTGAGCACCACAGTTAGAGGATAGAATGAGAGAGGAGACAGAAGTAATCAGAGAGGCAGGTGATGAACCAGGCGAGATTAGTGTAAGAAAAACCCTGAGTATCCAGGAAGAGAAAGTGGATAAGAATTTCCTTTGTTACAAAGAAGTTAAGAAGGGTGACGATTAAGAAAAGATTCAACAACTAAGATCATTGGTTACTTTGGAGAAAACAATTTCAGTTGTTACAAAATTGAAGGCATTATAAGGAAAAAAAATCCATAACAACTTCAAAAATAACAAATTTCACTGGCCTTAATTGATTTCTTTCTTTGCTTTTTCCTTTTTTCTTTCAGAGTCACTAAACTGGAAGATCAGGAAAAAATATGGTGACCCATAAAAACATAAGAGTGGCAAAACAGTTGATGTTGCTCATAAAACTAAGCTAGACACTAGTTCAATTAAATACATCCCAAAATAGGTTGAAGATCATTCCATAAGAGTCATTAGTGATGTAATATAATGTTAAAAAATTTGCAGTAGAAAAATTCTGGAAATTTTACTATTAGAATATTTTTGTGAGTGACTTAAATGAAAACATAAATGAACTTTGGTTATCAAATTTTCAGATGAGACAAATCTGGTAGGGAGAGTGACCATGGTTGTTGATAAGTGTCCAGAACAGCAGGATAAATTTCAAAGAATCAAATAAGATTAACAGTTAGGTCTTATATTTGGATCTTAAACAAATTTTCAAAAATCCAAGATGAGGTTTAGGGGGAGCATCAAAGTTTGGTCCAACAATTGGAACCAGATTTATGACGTTTTGTTACTTTAAATCTCTATATGAGACAGTAGCTTAATATAGCGACAACAACAAGACACAAAAATCTCTTATGACCTTGTTGTGGTGCTTTAAGAGAGTTTCCAGAAATGGGCAAGTTTCATTATCCTCTGCCCTACCTTAACCATATATGAAGTCGTGTTCAGTGCAGGACAACAGCAGGGTATTCCTGGGCCTTTTTTCTTAAGGAGGGCAGTCTAGTGTTTTTAGCCTGGAGAAAAGACCCTTGAGGGACTCCTAGCCATCTTTTAAGTATCTGAATGACTGTCATTTGAAGGAGGAATTAGAATGATCCTTCTTGACTCCCAAAAGTAGAATTAAAAATAGTGGGTGTAAGCTGCCTAAGGGGAACTTTATATTTAAAAAAAAAATCGGAAAAAATTATTTCTTTAAGGCCTTTTTTATATGAAGAAATTAATGGAGGAAAGTGCTGTTGTGTAAATGAAGTGATTTGTACTATTTGAGAGTGTGGGACATTGCCCCTCTTGTGGAGAAACACTTTTAATCTAAATTCAGCTTTCAGGTGGAATCATGGATAAATGTAGAGAGAAAAGTCATCTATGCTCTAGACCTGAGGAGTTGGATCTTGGTGCCAACAAAATGGAGTGAGGCCTTATTTATGTGCAAACAGTTAACAATAATGAAGTAGATAATGCCTTTTTTAATTATTAATTTTTTATTTATTAAAAACTAGAGAAATGTGAAGAATTATTATCTTAAGACACCAAAGAAATCAACTGACTTGCTGGAGATTTCAGAGCTGAAGTTTGGTCGACACCTTCCCCATTGTGCATATATGTGTATTATGTGTACAGAGGAAAAATGAAATGTCCTAGAAACATTTGTAGGTGGAGGCATGATAGAAAAATGACTCTGGGTTTGATGGGAGAAATTGGTAGTTTCTTTGGTAGCCTTTTCCAATAAAAGGCGAATTCCCGAGGCTCTTATTTAAGTCATTGAGTAAAACCTCCAAAGGGAAGAAAGCAACAGCACAGCTGTGATGCTGAACAGATGCTGGATGGGAGTTATGGCCCTTCAAAGGAAGCAGCTGAGAAAAGCCAGCCAAGTGATTGGTGATGGATTGGAGAGAATGATGTCCTTGGCCCCGAGAAAGCCACCTTCCAGTTGACAGTCATGCATTTCATTACAAATGGTTGCCCTGGAAATAACCAGAAGACTTACCAGGGCTGTGGTAACCCATGCCTGGGAGCTGGCCCAAAGAGTCAGGGGTTCTGATTGGACAACACTGGTGTCCAGGCAACTGGCTGGTCTGGTCCCTGGGCCTCAGAGAAAACCAGTGTTTTGTTTGCTGATTCTCTGACTTAAAAAAGGACTGAAAAGGGAAAGGAAACCTTTCTAAACACTCTGTCAGAGGTAGCTCATCGAAAGAGTTTTGAAGACTGGGTTCCTGCAGAGAGATGTCCCCAGCAGAAGGTCCGGGAGATCAGAGATGGCTGGGCCCACTCTCCCACTGCAGGTGGTCCTCCAAGCATGTGCCCGTTCTTCACCAGAGCTATTGCATCTTCTGGTGGAAGAGGTGATCTGGATTTGTATCTGTATGTTATTGTTTATATAATAATAATACAAGGTGTGCATTTATTCTGTTGTGTCTGACTCCTTGTATCTCCATTTGAGGTTTTCTTGGTTAAGATGCCAGAGACAATAGCTCATTGTACAGATGAGGAAACCGAGGCAAACAATCAAGCAGGGCGTGTCTAAGACCCCATTTGAACTCAAGATGAATCTTCTTGGCTAAAGGTCGGGGCTCTATCCCCCGAACCGGCTCCCATCCTTCCTCCTTACAAAAATGGTTAGGATTAATACCCAAGTGTCGTCATCCCGAGTGGTGACTTGTGACCGACAGCTAGAATCGGGAGCAGGGAAGCGTGTTTCCCTCCAGCAGCTAAGGGCACCCCACGAGTAGAACCAAGCTGTAGGAGACGGGATTCGTGGAGGGCTGGCGCCAATCCGAGGTGGGCACGGGGTCCCAGGCCGCACTCTAGCACCTCCTTTACTTCATTGCATTTGAGGGGCCATTGGAACATGTCGTGGAGCCGCACTCCTCCCCCTCCCCCGCCGTAAATGCCAGTTATGCCATCGAAGGCAGCCAAAGGTGAGATGGGCGGCTTCAGGGAGCAGCGGGGGCCCCTTCGTCGGAGGATTTCACACCAAGCCCGACCACTGGCTGGGCGCACGGAGACGGGGTTCTCGGGGCAAGGGTTTGTCCACCTCGCCCCGGCCGCACTGAAAAATCCTCTGGCACCGACCCCCATCCGCGCCCTCCCGTTACAGCGTTCTCGGAGGCCATGAAACTCCCCGATGTGGGGGTCCTGGCCTCAGCAGGGTGCCGCGGCGGCTTCTCGGAGCGCCATCCGCTAATCCTGGCCCGGAGTTCCCCGTTCTCCCCGTAGGCGGCCCTGTTCTGGCAGGGCGCCCTTGGAAACACCCTTCCGCTGGCGCTCCGAGCCCGGTACGCACCGCGGCGCTTCGTGGGGATTGGCGTGCTGAGAGGCGCGTGCGCAGTACCTTCCCCGTGCCTTTCTCCATGGTTTTGGATTTTATTTCCCAAAATGCACCGTTCCTGCTACCACAACCTTTTTGTGTGGGTTGATGCGCAGTGCATTATGGGAACGGGATTGGCAAAAAACTAAAGGAACCGGGGCCTGGGTCACGACTCCCACTCGGCCTCGGGGTCTCAGCTGCGAGTGGTTGAGTGAGTGTGACTATGGGGGCGCGCCCTGTAGGAAGGGGACTCCCTAGGGCATTGGGGGGGATGGGATGCACACCTCCACGCTCGGAGGTCAACGGAGCTTGACTGTTTTTTTCAAGTAGCCAGGTTTTTATGATTCATCTGCCCCCAGGAACCTCCCCAATTAAAGCAGATTCTAACCCCCCCAGCCCGTCCCCTCCCCCCTAGTGCGGCAAAGGCGGCCCCATGTTTGCGCGTGAGGACTGGCGTGAGGACGCGAGGTCAGCGCAGGGGCCAGAGCTCCGAGGCCTTTGCCGGGCATCCAGGGCCGGGGGTCAGAAAAGTCTCGTCAGTTTCTCGGAAATTGACCATTTCGTCAGGACCACGCCCCTTCTGAAAGTCCCGCCCTATAAGAGGGGTCATTTCCCACTGACTTCTTGGGGCCAAGGTCGTTGGGGGCACAGCTGGGGCCAAGGGAAGCCTAAATGCCAGGGCCTGCTTCCACGTTGCCCCCGAGATGCCGGACCCCTTGATACCTACCTCCGACAACGAAGGCATTCCCGAGGTCTCTCCAACACTCCCTCCCTCGTCCATTCTGGCGCTTCGAGGGTGTGAGGCCGACTCTCCAACGTGCTTCAATTTGCATCTCTCATTAGTGATTCTGAGCTTTTTTTCATGATTGCTAATAAGGAAATGAATAAGTGTCTGTGGGAAAAACTGCTAGGCAGAGTACAGATGTTATCTCATTCAAGCCTCAAGCAAGCTGAGGAAGGGCATGTTAATTGCCCAGCTTCACCCAGCCTGGACTTTGGTCTTCCTGACCTCAGGCCCAGGGCACTTTGCCTCCTAGCAGCCAGCTGCTAATAGCTTAGAGATTTCCTCTGAAAACTGCCCATTCATATTCTTTAACTATTTATCTGTTGGAAGTATTTAATGACTCAATCATATTTTTTGTTAATTTTATTTATTTTTCTCAATAAGATTTTGAACTCCAAATATTTTCTTCCTCTCTTACATCCTCCCTCCCCAAGACAACAAAAATCTGATATAGGTTATACATGTACCTTTTTTTTTTTTTTTTTTTTCTGAGGCAATTGGGGTTAAATGACTTGCCCAGGGTCACACAGCCAGGACGGGTTAAGTGTCTGAGACCAAATTTGAACTCAAGTCCTCCGGACTTCAAGGCTTACCATCATTATTATAAAGATATTTCCAAAGAATCCACATGTGCAAAAAATGTACCAGCCCTTTTTGTAGTGGCAAGGAACTGGAGACTGAGTGGATGCCCATCAGCTGGAGAATGGCTGAATAAGTTGTGGTGTATGAATGATACGGAATATTATTGTTCTATAAGAAGTGATCAAGAGGATGATTTTAGAGAGACCTGAAGAGACTTACAGGAACTGATGCTAAGTGAAGTGAGTAGAATCAAGAGAACATTGTACACAGTAACAAGAAGATAATGTGATGATCAACTATGATGGATATGGCTGTTTTCGACAATGAGGTGATTCAGAGCAATTCCAACAGACTTGGGATGGAGAGAGCCAACCTCGTCCAGAGAGAGAGCTAAGGAGACTGAATGTGGATCAAAAAATCAAACACTGTTTTTGTTGGTTGATTGCTTTTTTTTCCACGTTTTTTTCCCCCTTTTGATCTAGTTTTTCTTCCTCACCATGAGGAATGTGGAAATATGTTTAGAAGAATTGTACATGTTTAATGTATAATGGATTACTTGCTGTCATCTAGAGGAGGAAGGAAAAGGGACAGAGAAAAATTTAGGTTTTATACAAGTGAATGTTGAAAACTATCTTTGATTTATATTATAATTGTATTTAACCACAAACTCAATACAAGTCATCAGTGAGATGTAAATTTCATAAAATTAAACATACTCTAAAAATAAAAAAAACACTATCTTTGTCTTTTGAAAAATAAAATGCTTTTGTAAAAAAAAGATATTTCTATATTTGTTCTGTTATGAAAGGAAAAATTAGAACAAAAGGGAAAAACCACAAGAAAAACAAAGCAAACCAAAAAAAGGTGGAAATACTATGCTTCATGAAGTCCACAATCGGTCTCCGTAGTTCTTTCTCTCTTTGTGGATGGCATTTTCCATCCCAAGTCTATAGGAATTGTCTTGGATCACTTGGATCATTTTTAAGAAGAACTCAATCCATTATAGTTAATCATTATATAATCTTATTACTATGTATAAGGTTCTCCTGGTTTTGCGCACATCTTTGAACATCAGTTTATGTAAGTTTTTCCAGGCTTTTCAGAAATCAGTCTGCTCATCATTTCTTGTAGAATAATAATATTCAATTATATTCACATGCCATCACTTACTCAGCTCTTAATTAATTAGCATCCACTCAGGTTCCCAGTTCCTTACCACCACAGATTTATAAAATTGGGGGGGGGGGGAAGTTTGGTACTGCTCTGAAGAAATAAATTAGGTAGTATTGTCATTTTTATATTCTATTGGCTCAGCTCATCCATGAGCAATTAATATTTCTTCAGTGATTTATCCGTGTCTTTATTTTTGCAAAGAAAGCAGATTATAAGATTCACATGGTAGCTAGGTCTATATATTTTCAAGTATCTAAAGGCTTTTGTATTATTTTGCTTTCCCTTATTTATGTAGCTCTTTTTTCCGATTTTGTTGATTGGATGTCGAAATGCTGATGATTTGTGAGGATTTACCCAATATCCTGCATTTTCATTGAAAATATTATTTCAAGTTATTTTTAAATGCATCTAGAGTTCTCTAAGTAAACCCTCTTCTCAATTCCCCAAAGTAATAATTTTATTTTTTCTTATTCCGAATTTCTTTTTCTTGTTGCTTTAGCTAGCATTCTTGGTACTATATTCAATAAGTGTTGTTGAAGGGGATCCTTGCTCTCCAATTTATCTTATGGAAAGGCCTTATCTCTATTACATATAATGTTTGCTCTGGGATTTAGATAAATATTGTTTCTGTGCTGTATTAAGGAAAGGTTCATCCATTCCTATGATTTTCCATTATCATATGTAAGTAGTGGATTTTGTCAAAAAGCCTGACCTGGAATAGTTTTTACTTTTTTAAATTGTTATTATTAACACGCTGTTATTTTGATAGTGTTTGTAGAACTAACCCTACATTCTTGATATAAACCCAGCCAGGTCATACCTCTGAGAACGCTATTGTGCACCCAAAATGTCCTTTTTAGTGTCCTCATTCATGACCTTATTCCCTTGCTGCATCCTTGTGTTTGTGCCCTGACTGTGCTCAGGCTTAGAATACTTGGGGAAAGCCCCTACAGCTGTCCCTGCCTTTTCCCTCATGTTACCTTCTCTTTATTCTGTTCACGGCTGTATCCAGACCAATTGTTTGCCTTGGCTGGACCATAAGCTTCTGAAAGGCAGAGACTTTTCATTTGCAGCTTTGTATCCAGGCCATCGGTCAGTTATTTCAGTTGTGTCCGACTCTTTGTGACCCCATTTGGGATTCTCTTGGCAGCAATAGCGGAGGGATTTGCATTTCCTTCTCCAGTTCATTTTACAGATGAAGCAACTGAGGCAAGTGAGGGAAGTGCTTTGTCCAGGATCACACAGCTAGGAAGTGCCTGAGGCTGAATTTGAATTCAGAGCTTCCCGACTCCAGGCCCAGTATTCTATCTCATGCCATCTCCCTGCCCATTCTTCACATAACCCCTAGCATTGTGATTGCCACAGGGAAGGTCCCCTTGAAATCCTTGTTGCTGGATCCGAAGAAGTGCATGTAAGTAAAGAGGGGAGAGTGGATGATAGGGACCATCCTATCATCTATGTGTGTCCTCCAAGGGTTTGTGTGAGCGTGAGCACACACTTGTCTGTGTCTCAGGTGTATGACGGGCCAGCCTCCCAGCACTGCCCTGGCCGCCCTTTGGGGCTAGTAGTGAAATCAAACTGCAGGAAAAGAATGGAAGCTCCACAAGCTTTGGTCCAGAGCACAGACTCAAAACTTTCCAGCCTTTAAAAAAGGGGGTCGCAATGCTTCCTGGGAGCTGTAGTCTAAGTCAACAACTCTTACGCGCGCGCAGGACGGCAGCTTCCTTTTCCGCACTCTACTTCCCACAAGGCTTTGGGGATGGCCGGGCTGCGGTGCCATAGGCTATCCCGCTTGCCGCCTAGTTTAATGTATCAGGGTAATGCTACTTCCGCCTTTCCGAAAGCCCCTCTGACTCCCTGACCCGGAGAAGGTAAAGCCGGCGTCGAACCGGCTCCTCGCTCGCGGTTTCCTGCTTCCTGTTCCGTCGGAGGCACCAAGGTGAGCTGGGGGGACAGTTTGAGGGAGCCCGTGCGGCACCTGCTGCTCTCTCCCCGCCCTCCTTTCCCCACCTTAGGTTCGCTTCCCGAGCTGTTTAGGTCAGTGAGGACGGGATACCGCGCACGCGCTTTAACTCCGCCCACTCGTCACCTAGTTCCTGGTGTCCCTGTAGTCTCTGCACAATTGCGCACGCGCATCTTCGGCTGTCACTGTATGGCCCACAGACAGGAGGGGGTCCTGGCTTCAGTCCCGACAGTGCGCACGCGCCTCGCCAGCTCCACCCATTGCAGCCACAGGCAGAGTGAGGGCAGGCAAGCCCCAGACCTAACTGCTGGCCCTAGTCCTGGGACCCTGCGTGGGGCAGAGTTGCCGCGCACGTGTGTGCACGCAGTGGGTGTGCATGAGCTCCTGAGCGTGTCAGGGCTTGTTAGGGCGCCTGTGAGTGCGTGCGCAGCCCCCTCATCTCCCGCAGCCTCCCTGCCCCCCCCCTCAGGGGGTCCAGGCAGAGAGAAGGGCCAGACGCCGAGGTGACGTCAGCCTTTCTTAGTGGATGGGGCAGAGCCATGTTGTCAGGCCCCCACTGGGTCTTCGATGACCCCCCCCCCCCACGGTCCCCGCCCTGCTGGTCCCTGTGGGGTTTGGGCTGCGGGAGCCCGGGCTCCTGGGGGCGCTGCGTGTCCCAGGGGGAGGCGGGTACTTGGCCCTCACTGGTAGCCCTGGCAGCGCTTACGTTGGTTTGTTAGAAAAGAAAAAATTAAAAGCTTTGAAAAAGTAAAAATGTCCTGGAATTAAAGCACCAAAGATCTTAAACTTGGGTTTCCTTTGGCAGCAACTGTCTGCGTGTGTCTGCGTGTGTCTGTGTGTGCAGCAGTTTTCCCCGTCTCTCCCCCCACCCCCCACTTCCTCCGGGCCCGGATTGCTTCCTTCCTGCCTCGGTGTCTCCGCAGCCTGCACAGACCCCAGCAGGTGCCCCCGGCCCTGCCCCATCCTTCCCCTTTCCCCCCAAGGCCCTTGGCTCTCCCCTGCCCTTAGTGAGTCACCTCCTCAGCAGGAGGCACCATAGGGCTCCTGCTTCCTCCCCCTCCGCCAGGTCTCCCCGGTGTCAGCTCCAGGGGCCTGTTGCCCGTCCTCCTGCTCCCCCAGGCTCCCTGCCCAGACTGGAAATGCCCTGGGGCGGGGCCAGGACAGAGGAGGCCCCTGGACCTTCTTCAGCAGACCCGCCCTTCTGTGAGAGAGCTCCCTTGCTCTCCAGCTCCCAGAGGGGCTGGGGGGAGGGGGGGCACTTGTCCAGGAGCCCCCAGCAGAGCTGGTCGGGCCCCTCACAGCTTCTTTCTCCTCCAGCTCAGCCCTGTAAAGACCCTGCTCTTCCCCAGCGGCGGATGGAGGCCGAGGAGGGCCCGACTTCTGGCTTCCTCATGGCTCCCTTTGAGGTGAGTCCCGGCTCCTCCCGCCCGCTTCTCCCCTCCTGCCTCCCTTTCTCTCCTCCTGCTTGGGAGACCTCATACCTCAGGATCCCAGTAGAAAGAACCAGAAGCCAAGGTGACATCAGCCTTTCTTAGTGAACGGTGCTGAGCCATGTTGTGAGGCCCCCCCCTCCGTCTTCAGTGACCCCCTCCCCACAGGCTGCAGAGTCACAAAGGGTCAGCAGGGACACAAAGGCCGAGTGAGGCCCCGGCCCTGGGCCCTCCCTCTTGGTCAGTAATGGAGACGGATCAATCAGGGCACTACTGGGCGGCCATATTCGGACGGTGATTGCCAGTGTTGGTTTTGTGCTCAGGGGTCAGATGCCGGCTCCTTCTCCTGGGAGGTTTGGGACTCCAGGAGGAAAGGGCCCAGGGCCCCAGGGGTTCTTGGAGAGGGTTGTCGGGGGGACCACAGGTGACCCAGTGTGTGCAGGCTCCCGAGGCCCCCACAAGGAGGAGAGCAGGACACCGAGGCAGGCTCGGGCCGTGGCTCAGCAGGCTTGTGTCTGATTCAGGAGCCGGTGACCTTCCGGGACGTGGCCGTGGACTTCACCTGGGAGGAGTGGAGGCGCCTGGAGCCGGCCCAGAGGGCCCTGCACAGGGACGTGATGCTGGAGAACTTCCAGAACCTGGTCTCTGTGGGTAAGTGCGGCAGCCCCTTGGGGAGGGCAGAGCTGAGTGGGAAAGAGAGCTTGCCGGCTGCCTGCCCTGGGACAAGCTCCAGTCCCTTTGTGCCTGAGAGGGAGGGGGCCCCTGGGATGACTGTCCCTCTGGGCCTCTCTTCAGCAGCCAAAGCCCTCCCCCCAGCACCATGCGAGGTCCCCCTGCCCTTCTGGCCTTTTCCCACACATTTCAGTTTATCTTCTGTGGGTCCGGGGTGACCTCCCTGGGGTTCCTTGTACATGCAGCACCTTCTGACTCCTGTCTGCAGCTTGTGCACCTAGAAGTGTTCACCCTACATGGGAGCCCAGTGGTCCCCCAAACCGATTGTGCCCCATCCCCCAAAGGTCCTGTTTCCTATTCTTTATCCTGGTTCTCTCCATTCTGTGTCTCTGAGGTTCGCCCAGTGAGGCCTATTTTGTGGCCTGCCCACTCTCCACATCTGTCCTCAGTGGAGCTCAGTCCTGAGTCCAGGTGGAGGCCAGGGTCTGAGCATGGTGAGGGCTTCTGGGTCTCCTTCTCGAGGGCAACACTGTTATGGTTGCCTCAGAGCCTTGACAACTTGCGAGTCTTCTGGAAAGGATCTGGTAGTAATCTGAGCAGGAAAGTCACAATGGGGAAGGAAATGCTCTTGGCTAGATTGAAGATGCCCTTGGATGAAGAGCTTGTCTCCCATTGAGCATGTCTGGGACAGACAGCACAGATGGGAGGGAAAGTGGACCTAGGGTCGGGGCCCCTGCCGCATGGGGAGACAGAGCTGAGAGCTTCAGAGCCTTCTGGGCATCCTCCCCACCTGCTTATCCCTGAGTAATTAAGTACTGGATGTTCTGTCCCTGTGTGCAGGGATTCCTGTTTCCAGACTGGATGTGATCTCCCTGTTGGAGAAGCAAGAAAGAGCCTGGAGTCCCAAGAGCAGAGACTCTAGTGGGTCTCATCAAGGTGGGTGAAGAGCAGGCAGATGCTAGGAGGCGGCCCCCTCTGCCTCGTTCTCTGTCCTGTCCAATATGGTGGTGCCGTCCTTGGAGCCAAGGCAGGAGAGCTTGGCTGCTTGTGTCTGCATCGTGGTAGCCTGTTGGTCATGGCTCTCCTGTATTTGGTTTTACACTTTTGTTACTTTTGTGCATTTGACATTCTATTTCAGAGAAACCGTCATTTGCCTTTTTTAGGAATTTGGAGAGTTTAAACAGTTTTCTTAATTCCTCTTAGTCATTTGTGTTTATTTATTTAATTTTTATGTCTTTTGATGTTAATTTGGCCAGTCATATGAATACTTTCCCTGAAACATTAATCTTGTCTGTCGTTTATAGCATAAATTTCACTTAGTCGTCGTGTATGCTCTCTTTAATGTGTTGCTCTGGCTCATTTGCTAATATTTAACATCTTTGTGCCAGTATTCATTAGGGACTCCAGTGTTTCATGAGCTCTTTATGTCTGCTTGGTTATTAAAAGTAGATTTAGGTCACAGAAGTGTTTTCCCATCTTATATAATGGAAGCAGTTATTCTTTGAATATTTGGTAGAAATTAATTTAGTATGTGACGTCATCATGTAAGTACCTTTAACTACTTAGGAATGTCACGTATTTTGTTCAGGGCCCCTTAGTTCCCTGTAATATTTCTTACAAGTCTTTCCTTGGACTTGTTCCTGAAAGCGGTTCTGCTATCCGTGATGCAGAGTGAGCATTATTCTTGTCTGGAGAGATGGAAATGAACATTTCTTATAAGGAAGACTACTTTGTCTCAACACAGCAAAGGATGGCTGCTGACACTTTTATTGGTTTCTTTCAGATTTCTTTAGCGAAGACACTGAGTTTCAAGCCAAGAACTTAAACATGGTGCAGAGCATTTGCCTGGGGACGTCCTGTGAGAAGAGGCTCCCAAAGGGCATGGCCTGGCATTGCAACATGAATGAAGCCAGGGAACGTGATATGAATTTAGAGAAAGTGAAGAGCCCATCCAGAGAAGGGACCATTCCCAGAACGACTTTGAGTAATGAGAATGTGCCTCAGTGTATGGCAATTGGGAAGAGCTTCAGCCTTGGGCCAGTCTTTGTTGGAACTATGGAAAAAAGTCCGGATAAATATAAGACAATTGGAAAGAGCTTGAGAGGTTTTTCGAACCTAATTACTTATAATACATTTTCTTTAGAGAAGAACTTTTCCAAGTATGTCAAAGGCAAGAAACCTTTTAGGTATCGCTCAGGATTATTTAAGTTTCATAGAAAAGATGCTAAAGGAAATCTACATGAACAGAGTGAATGTGGAACAGTATTTAGAAGATCTAATCTTACTGAAAATCAGAGACGTCCCATAGGAGATGGTCATTATAAATATAATAATAATAGAAAAGACAATGTCAAAAAAGGAAGCTTGACTGAACTTAAGATAAATCATGCTGAAGTGAAACCCTTTAAATGTGATGAATGTGGTAAACCTTTTGGTAGGAGGGAAAACCTGATTGCACATAAGAGAACTCATACTGGAGAGAAACCTTTTGTTTGTAATGAATGTGGAAAAAGCTTCCGCCATAGGGGAAACCTGATTGCTCATCATAAAATTCATACAGGGGAAAAACCTTTTGCATGTAATGAATGTGGAAAAAGCTTCCGCCATAGAGGAAGCCTGATTGCTCATCATAATACTCACACAGGGGAGAAATCTTTTCCATGTAATGAATGTGGAAAAGGCTTCATTCACAGGGCAAATCTTATTTCTCATCAGAGAACTCATACAGGAGAGAAACCATTTACATGCCATGAATGTATGAAAAGCTTTTGTCACAGGGGAAACCTCATTGCCCATCGCCGGACTCATACCACAGAGAAACCATTTGAATGTAATGAGTGTGGGAAAGCATTCCGCTTTAGCAGAAGCCTTATTCGACACCAGAGAACTCACACTGGCGAGAAACCTTTTGCATGTAACATATGTGGGAAAGCCTTCACCACTAAGACATATCTCTTTGATCATCAGAGAATTCATACTGGAGAGAAACCTTTTAAATGTAATGAATGTGGGAAAGGCTTTGGCCAGAGAGGATACCTCATTTGTCATCAAGGAGTTCACACTGGAGAAAAACCCTTTGAATGTTATGAATGTGGAAAAGCCTTCACCCGGAGAGCTCGCCTTATTGTACATCACAGAACTCACACTGGAGAGAAACCATTTGTATGTAAGGAATGTGGGAAAGGCTTTAGCCGGAGGGACCATCTCACTTGTCATCAGAGAGTTCATACTGGAGAGAAACCCTTTGTATGTAATGAGTGTGGGAAAGCCTTTTCCCAGAGAGCAAGTCTTATTAAACATCAGCAAAGTCATACAAGAGAAAAACACTTTGAATGTAATGAATGTGGAAAAGTCTTCACCCGGAGGTCGTACCTTATTATTCATCAAAGAAATCACACTGGAGAGAAACCCTTTATATGTAATGAGTGTGGGAGAGCCTTTACCCAGAAAGCAAGTCTTTTTAACCATCAGCGAACTCATACAGGAGAGAAACCCTTGGTTTGCAATGAATGTGGGAAATCTTTTAGCCATAGGGACTCCCTCACTAACCATCAAAGAACTCACACTGGAGAGAAACCCTTTATATGTAATGAATGTGGGAAAGCCTTCAGGTATGGAGTAGCACTCAGGTGTCATCAAAGAACTCATCATGGAGAGAATCCCTCTGAGTGTCAGGAGTGTGGGAAAGCTTTTAGGTGCAAAGCAAACCTCGTCTTCCACCAGAAAACCCATATAAAAGAGAAACCCTTTGCATGTAATGAATGTGGAAAAGACTTTAGTAGGAATTCTAACCTTATTACTCATCAGAATATTCATAATGGAAAGAAACAGAATTTGTTGAAATAGACTTCACTTAGGAACGACCCCTTCACTGCCACCAGAGAATTCATATGGTTCTGGCAACTCAACAGGAGAAACATCTGTCCTTTCTAAAGTAATTCATTGTGCTTCTTTTTGGTTACTATGCCACCTGCATTTCTCAACCTGTGCCTTTTTCATCCCCTCCAAATCCAACACATGAAAAAACTGACATTGTATTTTTGCACACTGGAGGGTCCAACATATTTGTAAAGAAGTGGTAATGGGGTACCATGGTCTTTCCTCGGAATTTGATTTTGGTTTTTCTAACTTCTTTAGTCTTTTTCTGATTTTCAATATTTTCTCCATTGTGCATGTTTTCTTAATTTTCAGTTTAAAAAAAAACAGTATTCTATTCATTGTTATTTTACATTTTATTAGTATATGGTTTTTGAGCAATAATTTATCCTTTTGATGCCTGCTTTAGGTGTATACCAGAAATTTTGGAATACTGACTTCCTTTTACAATTACCTTTAAAGCTATTCCTGTTTCTAAAGTCTGTTCTTTGACTGGCATAGTTAACATTTCACTATTTCAGTTTCCCTTTAAAACTAACTTTTGTGGTGCTAAAATATTATTCAATTTATATTATCATCTGTGAAGGATGGGATTAGCATTTCTGTTATATGTATATATTTTTAATTTCCTTACAATATCTCTGTTTTAAGGCATAGTGTTTTTTAAAAGATTATTTAGTGCTTAGAAATATGGCACATTCATTGTGTATTATAATACACATGTATATATTTGATATACATATAGAAACTATAAATCTTTTAGTTCTAAATTCTCCATCTGTTTGCTTAATTCTGTAGTTTATTTTCTTAATCTTCCTATCAATTTGTTCAATTCTGAGAGGAAGCTTAATCTCCTATCATTTATTTTGTTCTTATCATTTATTGTGTTTCTATCTGTGTCTTGCCATTCTGTTAATTTTTGGTGCATATGTTTACTAAGTACTTTGATTTTTTTGTTTATAGTTCTTTTAAGCATATTGACATTTCCTTATTTATCTCTTGGGATTGTGAATTTGTGTTTTTACTTAATGTAGCAGCATGATTGCTTTTTAAGTTCACTTAATACAGAATAGCTTTTAGTCTAACCTCTCGTTTTATTTCTGTGTGGAACACACCTGCTGGATTATGGAGCTTTGTTTTCTTAGCTGTTCTGACTTTTTCATTTTGTTAGATTTAGTTTAGTCCTGTCCTATCCACATACAAATAGGGGCCACTAATCTATGCATAAGGGTCCATGTGGAATGCCTACTGACCTAGTTTTAAAATGTAATGTTATCCATATTTAACATGTATTGGTCTACCTGCCCTCTGGGAGAGGGGGTGGGGGAAAGGAGGCGACAAATTGGAACAAAAGGTTTTGCTATTATCAATGTTGAAAAATTACCTAAGCATATATCTTGTAAATAAACAACTAATAAAAAAGTAATGTTATCTATGTTATGTTTTTTATTTATATTGCTATATTTTCCCAATTATGTTTTAATCTGGTTTGAGCTGCATGATAGAATGTTATGAATTGGTTGTTTGATACCTCCAATATAGTCCATTGATATACAAATTTATGTGTTAGGCTTTTAAAATCCTCCTCTTTTAAGACAGTACTTTATGCCGAGGATTAATTTTTATTAAACTATTTAGATGCAATTGTATTCTATCTTTTCATTCTCATTATTCCCATTGATCAGTCCTGTAGATTTGTGGGTTATTATTTTAATGCGGTTTCTTCTTTACTTTTTTTATTTTGATATCTGTTTCTTCCAATTTTTTGTCCCCTCTCTTTCCTATCTGAAATTGACAAGTTAAGAATCTGCCCTCCTTCCCATGTCCCCAGCTTAAGTTTGCTTTTTGCACATTTTTAAAAATAAATTTTTCTTTGCTTTTATCAGTTTATTAATTTTATTCCCTTCCAGTATGTTTTGAAAACTTAACCTGTGATACACAGATTATGGTATACATACTTTTGTATATTTGCTTACAAGTACATATATGTATGTGTACATACACATGTATATATATACATGGACTTTTTAAAACCTGTGTTCTCTTAAAATTATTTTCTGAAAATTAGATCTTTAAAGTGATTTTGATATTATTTGTTGCTTGTGCTTGGGAATGAAATAAATTAGAGGGAAGCAGAGAGAGGTCAGAGAATACAACTGCCTCTCAGTGCTATTATATTGTTATCATTCTGTCACATGCGCGCTGCTGGTCACAATCAAATCCCCAGCATCCACTAGCAGGTTGCTCCCGTAACAAAGCTATAGAGGGCCACAGACAGTGGGGTAACTCTTGGTGATGTGAGAGACCTTTCAGGCCAGAGGGAATCTGACAGTGTTTGGTTCTGCTCTCATCTCCCTTTGGGGGCATCTCAGCCTTCCTTAGAAGTTAGGAGGCATGACAACCCCTGTTTTACTTGAAGCAGAGATACTTGCAGTAAGGATGTATTTACATAATAATAGCAAGGTGCTTATATTTAGCCCATGCTCAGTGTGCTATAGTGATATAATCATACTAAAGTATTGAAGGTTGAGAGAATTTGAAATAAACAGACTCCATATTTGACCATGTGGGTTCCTGCCTCATGGAAAGTACATTTGTACTTGGGGGCCCTAGAAAGTAGGGTACGCAGCAGCTTGATGCACACTGATCAGTGGAGGAGTCCTGGTGATCCACCAATAGGAAAAGTGTAAAAATAGGCAAGCGGGAAGATTCAGTGAGGGCTAAAGTAGTCACTTTTTTTCTGCTAAAATGGGGCAAATAGTAACAAAAGAGCCTCCTTCCTGAGGGAAGCATGAAGACTTACCTCAATAGAGAAGCAAGGTTTGTTGGTAACTGACAGTTATCAAGTCAATCAGTTACTAATAGTGTGCACCTCTCCTTGGCTTTCTAAGAAGAAAATTAGAGCCAGAGATGTGGAAAATAATGGGAGAACAACTAATTGGATATTAACAAAAGCAACCTTGGATGTTGTACGAATGTTACAGAATGTTATCTTTCATAAGAAATAATCAGCAGGAGGATTTCAGAGAGGCCTGAGGAGACTTACATGAACTGATGCTGAATGAAATGAATAGAACCATGAGATCATTGTACATGGCAACAGTAGGATTATATGATGATCAATTCTGATGGACTTGACTCTTCTCAACATTGAAACAATTCAAGCCAGTTCCAATGATTATTGATGATAATGAGCACCATCTACACCTAGAGAGAGAACTGTGGGAACTGAATGTGGATCACAGCATAGTATTTTCAATTATTTTGTTATTGTTTCCTTCAATTTTATTTTCTTTCTCATTTTTCCCGTTTTGATCTGATTCCTCTTGTTCAGCAAGATAATTGTATAAATACATATGCCTATATTGGATTTACATATATTTTTACCACATTTAACATATATTGGGGGAGCCAAGATGGTGGAGAGGACACACTCTTTTTTCTGATTTTCTCCCACATCCCTCACACTAATTAGCAAATCCAGTCTTTGAATTAGCTCTGGGATGGAAGAATCCACGAATATTGGGAGTGTAACAAATTATCAGCAGAAGATAATCTCAAAGATGGCCAGAAAGGTTTGTTTCAATTGGGCACGTGGAAGGCAGGCCAAGCACAGGTGCCAATGCAGGCATCCCAGGCCCGACGGAGAATCTATGCGGAAGAATCTACAGCAGTGTTGGCTATTCTGCCCTGGTAGCTTTCTTATCTTTTCATCAGGAATACTTAAAAAAACCTCTTTCATTTTCCCCCTGTTGGATTTTATTGAATTTTGCAAGGTAACAATTTAATCTTACTTGTAAGCCTATCTTTTGGTTTTTGGAATCTTGTATCCCAAAATTTCCTCCTCATTATAGTGGTAGCTGTTAATTCTTGTGTGGTATTTGTGTGAACTCTTACTTCAGGCTACTTAGTGGTATTTTTTTCTTTGACAGAGCTCTGGGCTATGGCCAGGATGTTCCTTGGTCTTTTCATTTTGCAGTTTCTGGATTTTTTCTGCTTTCATTCTTACTTCTAGGCAGTTATCATTTTTAATTTCTTAAAATATAATATCTGTCTTGTGTTTTGGGTTCTTTTTTTTTTAATCACTGCTTTTAGAGAGTCTAATTAATGATTTCTTTATTATCTCTTCAGGAATACATTTGGAACAGTTCAAGCTACTAAGTGTTAAACTGCACTTGGATGTTCAGTACACTCTGTTTATGATTTTAATTTTTTTCCCAATTCTAACCCTAGCCCTATTTAATTTTCATTTTTATATTTCCTCCTTTAATTTCTTCCCTTGGAAAAATTTTAATAGAAAAATATACCAGTTCTCCATAATTGAGATAAATGTCTCATTTTAGCTGTGTCAGAGAATTCTAGAAGTTAATAGTTGCATGAACTTTCATGAACATCTAATCCATTTCATCAAATAACTGTAGCTTATTCTCCAAAGGCTCCAGTGAGAAGAAAATCATTGCTTCCAGAGGCAGCTCATTCCACTTTTCTGAAGCTCAAATCATTAAGCAGTTTCCCCTTCCATCAAGTCTAAGTTTCCCTCTTTACAGCTTTTACCCACTGCTGCTCATTCTACCTTTTGGCCTGTTCCCCCATCAGTTCTCTCTGAGTGGCAGCATGGTGGGTAGAGAATTCTTTCAGGTCTCTGACTCATGCTGTTTGGGTGCCTTAGAACAAATGGATTAACCTCTCTGAGCACCAGGTGTCTCGGGGTCAGTGGAGGAAATTTTTCACCAGATTTAAATCCTAAGTCCATCCTATAAAAGATATTTCCCAGCTAAAGGTCCTTTGTTCCTTTTATGGAATCTGAGACTGTCTGCCTTAGTGGAATGTGGCACACAGCCCTGCAGGTACAGTCTTATCAGGGAAGTTCATTAACTTTTGTCTCCTAGACTCTAGGCCTTCCTAAGGATAGCTTCAGAGTGCCTTTACGGTTCAGATAGGCCTCTATATTCTTTCTTTTACTTCAGTTTCATTTCCTAAAATCCTTTTATCTTTTAAAGATGACATGTTCTTTAGGTCCCCATAAACAGTCACACTCTTTTGTAGTTGTAGAATGAATTTTTATACCAAAATAAAGGACTTGATATTTATTTGTAATGTCCAGGCTAGCTTTCTGGAGGTCCTCCCAAAGAGCCTTGGTCTCAGCAGGAAACACACCATGAGGAATGGTCAGGAATAACATCTAGATTCTATATTCAAGCCTAGTCTTGATCTTAGTGCACGAGGCAGGAGAGCCACCACAGAGCTGGTCAAAGCTAAAATGTCTTATTTCCAGTCCTTCTTAGCCTTTATATACCTTATTATAATTACATCATTACAGCATACTGAGTATGTGAACTAGAGAAGCATTACATCACCATACCAAGTACTAAATATATATGGGAACTAGAGAACCATGATCTCATCACTTCCACTGAGTTAACACCTTGTTGTAAGTATCCTTGTTTCAAGTATACTTCTCTAAAGTTCCTGCTCTCTACAATTATCTCTTATTTTTCTTATGAATTTCATCATATTGATTTAGTCTGTTGAGATCCCTTTGAAGCTCAATTCTCACACATATTGTTAGCTACTTTTTCAAAGTTTATCATTTCTACATTTCATTGTATTACCATATGTGCTTTTATTGAACTCATCTATTAAAATAGATCATTTGATCCTTCAAAAATCATTCCTTTTTATTTTGCCAGAGCAGACATTTTTGGTAATAGATCTGGTTTTTCTTGCCTTCTAAAGGATTAGGAAACAGAATTAGAAAATTCAGAGCTGAAAATTGAATGTTACTTTTTTTTTAACTGAATTTTTAAAAAAGGAAAAATTGAAAGAAAAATACGCTTGTCTATTTCATTAACAAATAAAATCAATCTCTTAACATTTAGTTTATGATATTTATGTTTTGTCAGTTTTGGTATTGCTGGATCAAGGATACATGTTGTTTATTGACTTTTAGGATATAGTTACAAATTGCTTTACGAAATAGCTGGATCAATTGAAAGCTTTATCAACAGCAAATTAATGTGCACAGTAACTCTAGTACCTTTAGTTTTTTTTTTTTTTGGTCATCTTTAACAATCTGATGGGAGAAACCTTAGTCATTTTGACCAATCGATTGTGGTTTTCTTGTTCCTTGGTTTGAACTCTACATCACATAAAATTTACAGTGGGTCTGGAGTGAGAATGAGAGGAGTGGGCTAGCCCTTTGTTAGCTCTCCCTCTTACTAAGTGAAACAGTAAAACTTCTAAACCTGTTTTCGAGTTTGTGTATATTCTCAGAGAACTCCTCTAAACCCATTTGAATTTAATGAATATAAAAAAGCCATTAACTAGAATGAGATGGTCAAAAGCCATCAGTTCATTATGAATCTAATGCTTTGCATGTAATGAATGTGAAAAAACTAAGTGGCCTCTGAGCACCGGGCTAAGCTGATCCACGGCACCACCTTGTTACCTTCTTTTCTCATTCTAAATCCAGAGCTCTTTGGTCTTATAGCAATGAATGTGTAACTCCCATTGTAGTGAAACATGACAAAGCGTAATTGTTAGTGATTTGTTAGTGTGTCCAGAAGTTTGCCTCTGTACCTTTAAGATTTTGTCGCTGACTCGGATAGGGGACATCGGGGTGTTTGCAGTTGACAAAAGATGGAAGGGGTAATTAACACCACAACAGTGACTCTAAAAGACCTCACTCTGTCCCATTATCAGGAAGAAAGCCGATGCTGAAATAAGCCCATCGGTTCCGTTATCTGCCCTAATCACAGAAAAGAGGAGGCCAGTTTCTTGGGTCTGCCTTGTAGCATATCCAAGAGAGACATTACCCACCATGCAACTGCTCACTTAGACACAAGGCACAAGCCAGTTTGTTCTCCAGCGTGGTCGGGCTCTGTGTTCTCCCCTGGTCTTCCCTACCCCCATTTCTGAACTTAAAAGGTATGGCGCTCCCTCCTGTTTCTGGGAGGGAGGAAAGCCGGGCTGCTAGAATGAGACCTAATTAATTTAATTTTAATTAAATAATTACCTAATAAGTACCTAAAAGGTATTAAAAATACTCAAACCAGTCTACAAATCATTTTTAGATTAGTCTGTGACCTTTTCACAACAATGAGAGAAGGAATCTGGAAACCCCTTCCCCCCAGTCCCGCCCACCGGCAATGCCCAGGAGCCCCCAGAAAGGGCAGGAAAGCTGGGCGTTAGAAACCAGGGGAAGACTCTGCCCTTGCACCCTGTCTATGGAGGAGCCCCCTACTCCCAGGGCCCCGGCCGGGGGCGGACAGGGGAAATCCTGTGACCAGGTTCAAGCAGGATTTCTTTTGGAATCTGAATAAGAAAATAGAATTTCTTTTATATAATATCATTCCAAAATAATAGGTCTGAGCATTGGACGTGACTAGGCCTTATTTGACTGATCCTTGAACTCTGCATATTCTTGGCATTATCTCTAGGGACTAGCCATCCCTGGTACTGCTTATGCTCGAAGAGGAGTGACTCCCTCCCAAATATGAGCTATTTAATTAACCTCATACGCCAAGATCGAGCTTTGGGTCATGTCAATAAGGACATGTCTTATAATAAATGAACTCTAGTCTTGCAACCCCAATTTATGTCAAAAAGGCTTATATAACAGAATTGGTCCAATGCCTTCTTTGTTTAAAGAACATATAAAAAGTCTAAGTCCTATTGCAAAGCTGAGCTTCACCCATGGAAGGACGCTTGGCGTGGCACTTTCCCAGTTCATGTTGATCAGGCTGTTCCGGGGCTCCCAGTTTGTGTGAGATCAACGGTTCCAATGAATTGGTGATGTTTCTCATTATTCCATTTAATATTGTTAGGCTTAATACCTTTTTGTTATGTTTAATCATTTGCTGCTTGTGTAGGTCTAAATCCTGTTTTATTCCTTTACCTGTTTAAATAAATTTTACTTTTACTTTAACTTGAGAGTGTTCTTTATTGGAGCAAATCCGAACTAAAAATCACAAAACACAATCCCAGAGGGGTTTCCTCCTGGCTGCCCTCAAATAAGTCCCCAGGGGGCCCTTGAGCGAGCCCCACCGCTTTTCCTGTGACTACCATGGACAGCGACACATCCTCTCTTGTGGGTCACCCAGTACAATGGGGGCGGGGCAGCGGACCTAGAAAAAGCTCAGGGAAAAAGCTCAGGGCACTTGATGGAGTCAGCCAGGGAGACCCGGTGCCACTTACAGAGCTGGGGGCAGGAACTCTTCTCCTCGGTCCCGCTCCCGCTACAAACGATCCCCCCAAACGGAACCTGGGGACGCAGGGACATGGTGCGGGAGGAGCGGGACACGGAATCATCCAATGATCTGTTACATAAGGACCGGACAAAGCGGTCACTGGGGAGAAAGGACCCAAGGGACCACAGAACGGGGCTAGTAGTGAAATCAAACTGCAGGAAAAGAATGGAAGCTCCATAAGCTTTGGTCCAGAGCACAGACTCAAAACTTTCCAGGTTTTAAAGAGGGGTTGGGGGTGGGGGAGGGTCGCAATGCTTCCTGGGAGCTGTAGTCTAAGTCAACAACTCGTACGCGCGCACAGGACGGGAGCTTCCTTTTCCGCACTCTACTACCCAGAAGGCTTTGGGGATGGCCGGGCTGCGGTGCCATAGGCTATCCCGCTTGCCGCCTAGTTTAATGTATCAGGGTAATGCTACTTCCGCCTTTCCGAAAGCCCCTCTGACTCCCTGACCCGGAGAAGGTAAAGCCGGCGTCGAACCGGCTCCTCGCTCGCGGTTTCCTGCTTCCTGTTCCGTCGGAGGCACCAAGGTGAGCTGGGGGGACAGTTTGAGGGAGCCCGTGCGGCACCTGCTGCTCTCTCCCCGCCCTCCTTTCCCCACCTTAGGTTCGATTCCCGAGCTGTTTAGGTTGGTGAGGGCGGGGTACCGCGCACGCGCTTTAACTCCGCCCACTCGTCACCTAGTTCCTGGTGTCCCTGTAGTCTTTGCACAATTGCGCACGCGCAGCTTCGGCTGTCACTGTATGGCCCACAGACAGGAGGGGGTCCTGGCTTCAGTCCCGACAGTGCGCACGCGCCTCGCCAGCTCCACCCATTGCAGCCACAGGCAGAGTGAGGGCAGGCAAACCCCAGACCTAACTGCTGCCCCCTAGTCCTGGGACCCTGCGTGGGGCAGAGTTGCCGCGCTCCTGTGTGCACGCAGTGGGTGTGCATGAGCTCCTGAGCGTGTCAGGGCTTGTTAGGGCGCCTGTGAGTGCGTGCGCAGCCCCCTCATCTCCCGCAGCCCCCCTCCCCCCTTGGTTCTTGCCCTCACCCCTCTCAGGACCCCCCCCCTTACTCCCTTCCCCTCCCCCCCGGGGCTTTTGTCTCCTACCTCGGCTCCCCCCGCCCCCTCCTTCCTCGGTGCTTCTCTGGTCCCTCCTGCATCCTCTGGGCAGCCTCAGGAACCCTTTCCTGGCCGGGCCCGGCCCCGCTTTCCTCCCTCCAAGAAACAGGAGGGGGCGCCAGTCTGAGAGAATATTCCATGAGGTGATGCATTTCACAGACTGGAATCCCAGAAAGTCAGTCAAAGTGGTGCAAACAGAGACTCCCGACATTGGTTTGTTAGAAAAGAAAAAAAGAAAAACTTTTAAAATGTTAAAATATCCTGGAATGTATAAAGCACCAAAGATCTTAAATGTGCCTCTCCTTTGGCAGCAACTGTGTCTGTCTGTGTGTCTGTGTCTGTGTCTGTGTCTGTGTGTGCAGCAGTTTTCCCTGTCTCTCCCCCTCCCCCCCCCCACTTCCTCTGGGCCGGGATTGCTTCCTTCCTGCCTCGGTGTCTCCGCAGCCTGCACAGACCCCAGCAGGTGCCCCCGGCCCTGCCCCATCCTTCCCTTTCCCCCCAAGGCCCTTGGCTCTCCCCTGCCCTTAGTGAGTCACCTCCCCAGCAGGAGGCACCATCGGGGCTCCTGCTTCCTCCCCCCGCCAGGGTCTCCCCGGTGCTGGCTCCAGGGACCTGTTCCCCATCCTCCTGCTCCCCCAGGCTCCCTGCCCAGACTGGAAATCCCCCGGGGTGGGGCCAGGACAGGGGAGGCCCCCGGACCTTCTTCAGCAGGCCCGCCTTTCTGTGAGAGGGCTCTCCCACTCTCAAGCTCCCAGAGGGGCTGGGGGGGGGCCCTTGTCCAGGAGCTCCCAGCAGAGCCAGTCTGGGCCCTCACAGCTTCTTTCTCCTCCAGCTCAGCCCTGTAAAGACCCTGCTCTTCCCCAGCGGCGGATGGAGGCCGAGGAGGGCCCAACTTCTGGCTTCCTCATGGATCCCTTTCAGGTGAGTCTCAGTTCCTCCCACCCCCTTCTCTCCTCCAGCTCAGGTCAGCAGGGACACAAAGGCCGAGTGAGGCCCCAGCCCTGGGGCTCCTTCTTAGTCAGTAATGGAGACGGATCAATCAGGGCACTACTGGGCATCCATATTCGGATGGTGACTGCCAGTGTTTGTGCTCAGGGGCCAGATGCCGGCTCCTTCTCCTGGGAGGTTTGCGGCTTCAGGAGGAAAGGGCCCAGGGCCCCAGGGGTTCTTGGAGAGGATTGTCAGGGGACCATGGGGATCCCGGTGTGTACCGGCTCCAAAGGCCCCCACATGGAGGAGAGCAGGACACCGAGGCAGGCTCGGTCTGGGGCTCAGCAGGCTTGTGTCTGATTCAGGAGCCAGTGACCTTCCGGGACGTGGCCGTGGACTTCACCTGGGAGGAGTGGAGGGTCCTGGAGCCGGCCCAGAGGGCCCTGCACAGGGACGTGATGCTGGAGACCTTCCAGAACCTGGTCTCTGTGGGTAAGCGCGGCGGCCCCTTGGGGAGGGCAGAGCTGAGTTGGACAAAGACCTTGCCGGCTGCCTGCCCTGGGACGAGCTCCAGTCCCTTTGTGCCTGAGAGGGAGGGGGCCCCTGGGATGACTGTCCCTCTGGGCCTCTCTTCAGCAGCCAACCCCTCCCCCCCATGTGAGGTCCCCCTGCCCTTCTGGCCTTTTCCCACACATTTCAGTCTGTCTTCCGTGGGTCCGGGGGTGACCTCCCTGGGGTTCCTTGTACATGCAGCACCTTCTGACTCTTGTCTGCAGCTTGTGCACCTAGAAGTGTTCCCCCTACATGGGAGCGCAGTGGTCCCTTCAGCCAGTTGTGCCCCATCCCCCAAAGGTCCTGTTTCCTGTTCTTTATCCTGGTTCTCTCCTCTGTCCCTGAGGGTCGCTTAGTGGAAGTGTATTTAGTGGCCTGCCCAGTGTTTCCTCCACAGCCTGATCCACAGTGATGGAGAGCCAGGGACCGGCCTTCCTCCCCTAGCACAGAATGCAGCTGCTGGCCTGTCACATGGGAGGGACAACATGCAAACTGCTTAGGGACAAAGAAGACGTGGCAGAGAGAACTAGGAATAATCCAGAGGAAAGGCTTCAGAGTTAAGGGGATGGGGGACTGGCTTTGGCAGGAGGTGGGATTTTAGCAGGGAAGGAAGCCACGAGACACTGAGGGAGCCGGGAAGTCTAGGGGTGAGGGAGAGGCCCTTAAGTATCTGATGGGAAGATGGGGTATCTTGTCCTGGAAAGCACATGGAGGCCAGTGTCCAAAGCTCCCCCAATGAGCTTGTTCCTATTTTACACCTTCTCTTCAATCCCTGAGGACCTTGTGTGCCCTGCTCTCCACCCCCCGGTGCAGTTGTGGCTGGATACTAGAGTCAGGGCACAGCCAGGGGAAAGCTGGGTCTTCAAGGGGCTTTGCAGCTTCCTCCAGGCAGCCCGACCTGCCCATTCTCCACATCTGCCCTCAGTGGAGCTCAGCCCTGGGGCTGGGGAGATCCAGGTGGAGGCCAGAGTCTGAGCATGGTGAGGGCTTCTGGGTCTCCCCCTTGAGGGCAGCACTGTTGTGGTTGTCTCAAAGCCTTGACAACTTGCGAGTCTTCTGGAAAGGATCTGGTAGTAATCTGAGCAGGAAAGTCCCAGTGGGGAAGGAATTGCTCTTGGGTAGATTGAAGATGCCCTTGGTTGAAGACCTTGTCCCCCACTGAGCATGTCTGGGACAGACAGCATAGAAGGGAGGGAAAGTGGACCTAGGGTCAGGGCCCCTGCCGTATGGGGAGACAGAGCTGAGAGCTTCCGAGCCCTCTGGGCATCCTCCCCATCTGCTTGTCCTTGAGTAATTAAGTTTGGGATGTTCTGTCCCTGTGTGCAGGGATTCCTGTTTCCAGACTGGATGTGATCTCCCTGTTGGAGAATCAAGAAGGAGCCTGGAGTCCCGAGAGCAGAGATTCCAGCGGGTCTCATCAAGGTGGGTGAAGAGCAGGCAGAGGCTGGGAGGTGGCCCCTCTGCCTCGTTCTCTGTCTTGTCCAATATGGTGATGCCGTCCCTGAATCCAAGGCAGGAAAGCTTGGCTGCTTGTGTCTGCATTGTGGTAGCCTGCTGCTCATGGCTCTCCTGTATTTGGTTTTATATTTTTGTTGCTTTTGTGCATTTGACATTCTATTTCAGAGACTGTCATTTGTCTTTAGAAATTTGGAGAGTTTAAACAGTTTTCTTAATGCCTCTTGTTCATTTGTGTTTATTTATTTATTTAATTTTTGTCTTTTGATGTTAATTTGGCCAGTCATATGAATACTTTCCCTAAAACATTAATCTTGTCTGTCGTTCATAGCATAAATTTCACTGAATAGTCCTGTATGCTCTCCTTAATGTGCTGCTGTAGCTCTCTTGCTAATTTAAATCTTTGTGCCAGTATTCATTAGGGACTCCTGTGTATCATGAGTTCTTTTTGTCCATTTAGTTTTTAAAAGTAGATTTAGGTCACAAGTGTTTTCCTACCTTATGTAATGGAAACAGTTATTCTTTGAATGTTTGGTAGAAATCCCTCGTAGGTTTATCTTCCCTAGAGCTTTTTCATTGGAAGTTCAGTCATAACTTACTTTATAACTTTATTTACATTATAAATATATATATATAAACATATATATATAAATATAAATTTATTTATTACTTTATAACTTTATTTTTCTGAGAATGAGTTATTTCAATTCTTTATTACTCTTTATTAAATTCTTTATTCCTTGGTTGACTGTTATCTGTTTCAGTGAAATCATCATCCATTTTCTGGCATATAATTGATCAAAACCTACTTTTTGTTCATTCTTATATCTGATTCCTTGTGACCTCATGGACCATAGAAAACTAGGCCATTTTATCCTCCATTATCCTCTACAAGTCTTTCTAAGTTTTTCTTTCCATGACACAATCTAGTGATTTCATCTTCTCTTCATGTGGCCAGAGTATTTCAGCTTCAGCTTCAGGATTTGCTGTTCCATGGCTAACTTATTATTTCTAATTAATCATTACCTTTATTTCTTTCCTATTTCCTTGGTGATATATTTTCTTCCTTATATCTACCTATTGAATTCCCTTTTCCCTCCCTTTTCTTTCTTCCCTTAGGAACACAAAAACACTCTTCCTCTAACTTCTCTATATCACATATATAACCTTCCCTATTATATTTGAAGACATTAAGACTCTAAAGAGGCCTTAAAATCTTTTTTCTCTAGTAGAATATAATCATGTCATTAACATCTAGTCCCTTACTTTAGGCTCCGATACATTTACTGTTCTCAATTTCTGTTGTCTCTTGTGATTGCATTTCATAATGTTAATTCGATTCTGATTTTAATCAGGAGTACTTAAAAATCCTGTTTCATTAGAGGTCCTTTTTCCCCTGTTGGATTTTATTTAACTTTGCAAAGTAATGTTATTCTTAATTGTAAGCTAATGCCTTTTGGATTTGGGAAATCTAGTTCCAAAGTGGAGGAATTTTAAATTTCCCCCTCATCCTAGGGATAGTTGCTGAGTCTTATGTGGTACTAAGTCGCCTAGACTCTAGACCTTCCTAAGGATAGCTTCAAAGTGCTTTTTATTGTCCAGATGTACTGCTGTATTCTTTCCTCTACTTACGTTGAAGGTCCTAAAATCCCTGCATCTTTTAAAGATGAGCTGTTCTCTAGCCATAGAACCTTTCCTCTCCCATTTTATAATCATGGAATAAGTTTCTTTACCTAAATGGAGAACTTGACAATTTTCTCTTACATTTCTTATGTATTTCAACCTATGCATTTAATATGTTGAGACTTCTTTCTTTTTTTTTTTTTAATACTCACTTTTTATTTTCAAAATAAATGCAAATATAGTTTTCAACACTGCCTCTTGCAAAATCTAGTGTTCCAAATTATTTTCCCTCCCTTCAATCCATCCCCTTGCCACACACAGCAAGTAATTCAATGTCTTAAACGTGTAATTCTTCTAAACATATTTCAGCATTTATCATGCTGCACAAAAATAATCAGATCTAAAGGGGAAAAAAAAGTGACAGAAAAACAAGCAAGCAAACAACAACCAAAAAGGTGAAAATACTACATCATGATCCATATTCAGTCCTCCATAGGACAGGGAGAGTCCAGATTTCACTGCTGATCACTGTTACCTTCATGACTTTGGGCGACTCCATTAACCTCTCCAGGTCTTAATTTCTTCATCTATGAAATGGGTTGAAGGAATTGGCAAACCACTCCAGTGTCTTTGCCAAGAAAACTTCAGATGGGGTCAGGGAGGGGCAGAAGCATCTGAGAAACAAGTGAATCACCACCAGAATGTGGGGTTGCCTCAGTGGTCCCGGATCCTTTGTCACAGTATCTCTACCCTCATGAAGATGAACTGATGTACAGATTTTATGGTTTATCTCTGCTTTTTTACAGAAGAATTACACTGTTGCTTCATTCTGGCAATTGTAGATCGCAGTGTCTGGTTTTCCACAGACCCACTAGCAGCACACACTGAATACATCTCAGTGGATTTCATCGGTGGGAGCTTGTGTCTGAGAGCTTCTTTTTCATTTCAGTCATTACAATTATGAAGAATTTGAAGAGTTTTCATGTAGCTTTTGCTAATGTGTTTTGAGGGCATGATCATCTGCCTCCCCCCCAAAAAGAATCAGTTGTCCATCACTTGAGGAATTGTCAGTAGTCAGCTCTTGAATTTTTTTTTCATAATTCTCCTGCATAGCTCTCATTTCTTTTCCCAATTTTTCTTCTGTTTTTCTTAGTGAACTTTAAAATCTTTTTTGAGATATTCCAAGAGAACCTTTTGAGTTTGAGAGCAGCTCATCTTCCCCTTGGAAGCTTCCCATGTAGGCCCTTTGCCATTGTGATCATCTTCTGGATTTGTGTTCTGGTCGTCTCTGTCACCAGAGTACCATTCTGTGGTCGGGTGTTTTTGTGCGTTTTTGATCATTTTTTTAAAAGTTGAGTATTTTCCTCAGGCCTAAAGGAGATGGTCTCAAGCTTCCTATGCAAGGGGACAAGGGCCTCTCGCTCATTTCCATTCTGGGGCCTGCAGTGCTGCAGGTTTTCCTTCCGTGCTTGGTTGACATAGCCAAGCTGTCTCTTTTGCCAGGATTCCCAGGCTCACAGCTTACCTTCTATGGTTGGGTTAGGTCTCATGGCATGATGAACCCCTGGCCTCCTGAGGCACGAGGGAGGGACCAATGCTGTGCTTTGGCTAAAGCCTCCCTCCAGATTCTCCACACAGTGCCTGTGCAGGGGTGTATCCTCTCCCTACCCTGCACCCGTTCCCGAAATGAGACAGTTCTTTCCTGTAGTCATTCCAAAATATCTTAAGCTGAAAAATTGTTTTCCTCTGAATGTTTGTGGGTTTTGCCACTCCAAAATCTATTCCAAGGCTTGATGTACCATTGATTCTGAGGGAAACGGGAGAGCTCAGGCAATGTCCTAGCTTCTGTTTGCTCCATTGGCCTGCTGGGCTCTCTTTCAACTTTGACTTTTATTTATATAATCACAATTTTTATTAGACTGCCATATATATTTTAATTTGATTTATTCATAAAGTCTTTATGAAAAAGAAATATTATTCACTATATAGTGATGTCCTTAAGGAGTTTCTTAATTTTCACTATATCATATTTCTATTTTTTCATTTAAAAATGTTTTTTTCCCCCAGGAAAATCCCCCCAGGAAAGACCTGGAGAGGTTAATGGAGTTGCCCAAATTCATTTCCTGCTATGTTATGTGTTTTTGACTGCTTTAAAAATAATCCTGTCAAAATCTTATTTTAGAGTTAACCAGGTGGCACAGAGAATAGAGGGCCAGGCTTGAAGTCAGGAAGACTCATGTTCTTGAGTTCAAATCTCGCCTCACACTAGCTGTGTGATCCTGGGGGTCACTTGCTCCTGTTTGCCTCAATTTCTTTATCTGTAAAATGAGCTGGAGAAGGAAATGGAAAACCCTCATAAGGAGTCATGAACAGTTGGACATAAGTGAAAAGTGAACAACAACAAAACCTCATTGTAGATTGACTGTACAAAGTTTGAATGAATTGAATTTTATATTGACCACCTCACTCCCCAACTTGGTAATCAGTAAACTTCTTTCAAAATAGAGTTTCCGAAAAATCTAGTGGTCACATGTTTTTTCATAAGTTTTTAGAAAACCAAGTGCTCAGTCTTCAGATATATACCTTTTGTTTGCCTGAATTCCAAATGGATTGACTTTGTGGTTGGGTAATTCTCTGAAGTGGACCTTGGGCTTTCCTTTTGGCTTTTCACTCTTCTGTCATAAACGATATCTGTTTTTAATTTAGTATGTGATGTCATCACGTAAGTACATTCACTGCCTTGGAATGTCACGTATTTTATTCAGAGCCCCTTAGATTCCCTGTAATATTTCTTACAAGTCTTTCCTTGGACTTGTTCCTGAAAGCGGTTCTGCTATCTGTGATGCAGAGTGAGCATTATTCTTGTCTAGAGAGATGGAAATGAACATTTCTTATAGGGAAGACTGTTTTGTCTCAACACAGCAAAGAATGGCTGCTGACACTTTTATTGGTTTCTTTCAGATTCCTTTAGTGAAGACACTAGGTTTCAAGCCAAGAACTTAAACATGGTGCAGAGCATTTGCCTGGGGACGTCCTGTGAGAAGAGGCTCCCAAAGGGCATGGCCTGGCATTGCAACATGAACGAAACCAGGGAACGTGATATGAATTTAGAGAAAGAGAAGAGCCCATCCAGAGAAGGGACCATTCCCAGAACGACTTTGAGTAATGAGAATGTGCCTCAGTGTATGGCAATTGGCAAGAGCTTCAGTCTTGAATCAGTCTTTGTTGGAACTATGGAGAAAAGTCCAGATAAATATAAGACAGTTGGAAAGAGCTTGAGAGATTTTTCGAGCCTAATTACTTATAACACAATTTCTTTAGAGAAGAACTTTTCTAAATATGTCAAAGACAAGAAACCTTTCAGGTATCGCTCAGGATTATTTAAGTTTCATAGAATAGATGCTAGAGAAAATCTACATGAATTTAGACAATCAGATCTTACTGAAAATCAGAGAAGTCCCATAGGAGACAGTCATTATAAATATAACAAATGTGGAAAAGACTATTTCAAAAAAGGAAGCTTGACTGAACTTAAGATAAATCATGCTGAATTGAAACCCTTTAAATGTGATGAATGTGGTAAACCTTTTGGAAGGAGGGAAAACCTGATTGCACATAAGAGAACTCATACTGGAGAGAAACCTTTTGTTTGTAATGAATGTGGAAAAAACTTCAGCCATAGGGGAAACCTAATTGCTCATCATAAAATTCATACAGGGGAGAAATCTTTTACATGTAATGAATGTGGAAAAAGCTTCATTAATAGGGCAAATCTTATTTCTCATCAGAGAACTCATACAGGAGAGAAACCTTTTGCTTGCCATGAATGTATGAAAAGCTTTAGTCACAGGGGAACCCTTATTATCCATCTCCGAACTCATACCAAAGAGAAACCCTTTGAATGTAATGAGTGTGGGAAAGCATTTCGCTTTAGAGGAACCCTTATTGGACACCAGAGAACTCATACTGGAGAGAAACCATTTGTATGTAAGGAATGTGGGAAAGGCTTTAGTCGGAGTGACCATCTCACTTGTCATCAGAGAGTTCATACTGGAGAGAAACCCTTTATATGTAATGAGTGTGGGAAAGACTTTTCCAAGAGAGCAAGTCTTATTAAACATCAGCAAAGTCATACAGGAGAATTCTTTGAATGTAATGAATGTGGAAAAGTCTTCACCCAGATGGCAAACCTTATTACTCATCAGAGCACTCATACAGGAGAGAAACCTTTTGAATGTAACATATGTGGGCAAGCCTTCACCACCACGAAATACCTCATTGATCATCAGAGAATTCATATTGGAGAGAAACGCTTTGTTTGTAATGAATGTGGGAAAGCCTTCAGCCAGAGAGGATACCTCATTTGTCATCAAGGAGTTCATACTGGAGAGAAACCCTTTGAATGTAACGAATGTGGAAAAGCCTTCAGTCGGAGGGTATACCTTATTGTACATCACAGAACTCACACTGGAGAGAAACCATTTGTATGTAAGGAATGTGGGAAAGGCTTTAGCCGGAGGGACCATCTCACTTCTCATCAGAGAGTTCATACTGGAGAAAAACCTTTTGTATGTAATGAGTGTGGGAAAGGCTTTTCCCAGAGAGCAAGTCTTATTAAACATCAGCAAAGTCATACAGCAGAAAAACTTTGAATGTAATGAATATAATGAATGTAGAAATGTCTTCACCCGAAGTCATCAGGCAACTCACACTGGAGAGAAACCCTTTATATGTAATAAGTGTAGGGAAGCCTTCAGCTACCGAGTAATACTCACTTGTCATCAAAGAATTCATAATGGAGAGAAACTCTTTGAATGTCAGGAGTATAAGAAAGCTTGTAGCCAGAAAGCAAACCTCGTTATCCACTAGAGAACCCATATAAAAGAAACCCTTTGCATGTAATGAATGTGGGAAAGGCTTTAGTAGGAGTTCTAACCTTATTACTCATCAGAAGATTCATACTGGGAAGAAACAGAATTTGTTGAAATAGACTTCAAACAGGTGCTACCCTTCACTGCCAGCAGAGAATTCATATGATTCTGGTAACTTGATAGGAGAAACATCTGTCCTTTCTAAAGTAATTCATTGTGCTCCTTTTTGATTAATATGTCACTTGCATTTCTCAGCCTGTACCTTTTTCATCCCCTCCAAATCCAACACATGAAAAATCTGACATTGTATGCAATGTTGCACACTGGAGGGTCCACCATATTTGTAAAGAAGTGGTGATGGAGTACCATGGTCTTTCCCTCCGATTTTGATTTTGGTTTTTACAACGTCTTTAGTGTGATTTCTAATTTATTGATTTGTCTGATTTTCAATATTTTCTCCATTGTGCTTGCTTTCTTAGTTTTCAGTTCTAAAAAATATCCTATTCATTTTTTTTTTTTACATTTTATTAGTATACAGTTTTTGAGAAATTATCCTTTGGCTGCCTGCTTTAGTGTGTATGCCAGAAATCTTGGAATATCAACTCACTTTTACTCTTGCCTTTGAAGCTGTTCCTGTTCCAAATCTGCCCCTTGACTAACATATTTAGCATTTCACTATTTCAGTTTCCGTTTTGATTATTGTTTACCTTACATTATCACCTGTGAAGGAAGGGATTAGAATTTCTGATATAATTTTTTCCTTACAATATCTGTTTTAAGGCATATTCTGTTTTTGTAAAGATCTGCTTGTCAGAATCACATCCCTAGCAGTCACTAGCAGGTTGCTCACGTAACAAAGGTGTAGAGGGCCACAGACAGTGGGGAAACTCTCAGTGAGGTGGGAAATCCTTCAGCCCAGAGGGAATCTGCTGAGACTGTCTGGTTCTGCTCTCATCTCCCTTTGGGAGTGTGTAGAAGTCAGGGGTTGTAACAAACTGTTCTACTTGAAGCAGAGATACTTGTAGTAAAGATGCATTTACATAATAATAGCAAGGTGCTTATAGTTAAGTGCTTATAATGATGGCATAGGAAGAAGGCAAAACTGCTGTATGGGTGGTGCTAATGGTGTCACTGCCCCTCCCACTTTTCCTTCTTCCACCCACAAAGGGTAAATTGAGAGAGAGGGTCAGGAGATGGGGAATGCCCTAAAAGCCCTTACTCTGGTGTGAGGAACTGAGCTGGGCAGATCTTACAGTCATTAGAGATGCCAGCTGGCCCAGTCACTAGCCAAAGATTAAGGCAGACACCTAAGTCTGGCATAGGAGGATCAATAGCAGCTGAAGTCACTGCTACCCCTTTGAGATGAGCATTTGAAGGTGAAACAGGAGTTCTTACTCCTTTTGTCGTTTAAAAAAAAAATCCCCATCAACGTATGGGGAAGAGACATCTTACAAAAATTAGGATTACAAATGAATACTTCGGCTTTTTAGGCAGGGCTGCTGTTGAAGGCATCCTAGCACTCTCATCTGTTCCCATTCAATGGAAAATTGATACATGAATGTGGATAGAACAGTGGCCCTTAGCGAGTAATAAAATTCAGGTCTTATTAGATAAAGTACAGGAGCAACTTGACCAAGGACACTTACAACCTTCTCTAAGTCTTTGGAATTCTCCAGTATTTGCTATCAGAGACACACCAGAGAGAGGGGAGACAGTGCTTTAAACTCACCACACCAGCTTACAAAAGAAGCTCAAGAAGCTTGGAGAGGTTGAATTGGCTTTATCCATGTGGTTGAGTTACTCAGAAACCCTTGAAAATATCACTTTTTGCTATAAAAGGGGCACCCACAGCAGTCCTTCATCAAGGAGACAGTGTAATAGAGTAGGTGACCCTCCCTCCATAACCAGACCAAAGCCTTACTCCTTACCCAGTGCTTGTAGCTAAAATCTTATTAAAGGCCATTAAGCTAGTGGTACAATTATCTGTGATAAGACCTGACAAGATATACACCTTTTATACCAATGCCCAAATTAATGTATGCTATGAAACCATCCCAGAGTGCCAAATTTTATTGGCCACAGCTCCAAATTTTACACACGGGTCTCCATTAAAAATATCCTGTGTATTACATAATTGGCGATAGATTTTAGAAGAAAAGGTTTCCAAGATTCCTCTTAAAGGATGAGAACTATCTTTACAAATGCATCCAAACAAATCATTTGTGTTGTATACTCTCATGAGTTAATTATAAAGAGTCAGAACTCCTTTTCAGTCCACTCAGCAGAATGAATTGTATGCAATCATGCTAGCTCTTACTGATTATCCAGGAGATGTAAATATTATATCTGATTTGGTCTATTCAGTAGGTGTGGTACAAAGAATTGCCACAGTCAATTTGTAGCTTCTAATATATATCATCTCTTTAAGGAACTTCAAGATTGAGCAAGTGAGAAAGCATCCAGGTAAGATTTATATCTCGCATGTCCACTCTCATAGTGGACTTCCAGTCCACTGGAAGTAGTTTTAATGGCAATTCAAAGGCAGATAACCTTCTAATCATGTTAGCCAATACTGCTTTATTTCAAGAAGCCCAAGAATCTGATTCTAAATATCATCAGACTGCTCAAGCTTTGTTTACAATTTGGAATAACAAGAGAGGAAGCTAGGAGCATAGTAAAAGCCTGTACGGCTTGCCTTCCTTTCCATGCTCCTACACTGCCTCCAGGGAAGAACCCTCGTTGTTTGAGACCCAATGAAATTTGGCAAATGGATGTGACCGCTTATCAATCTTTTGGTCGCCTGTTTTTTATCCATATTGTGGTAGACACCTTTTCAGAATTCACTTTTGCAATAACAGCAGCAGAAGAGACAGCCCAAGTGGTCACTGAATGCCTCATACAAGCATTTGCAATTCTGGGTGTGCCACAACAAACAAAAACAGACAATGGTCCTGCATATACTTCTAAACATTTTGCACACTTTTGTGCACAGTATAAGATTTTACACACCACTGGCATACCTTTTAGTCCTCTAGGATAGGCAATACTAGAGAGGAAAAACACAGGCATTAAGACACTCCTCCAAAAACAAAAGAAAGGGGAGCCACAGGTAACCCTAGAGAACTTCTAAATTTAGCATTTTATACTATTAATTTTTTGTTTTTTGTTGGGCATGCAATGGCTCCAGCAGACAGGCTTCACAACCCACAGGAAGGACAGTGTCCAATGCGAGAAGCTCCATTGTTTGGGTGGGGGAAACCTGAAGCCCCGGGTGTCACAAGAGACTGCAAGAACTGGGAAGAGTCAGAGATGTGTGAAGAGAGGAAACATGTCTCTGTGTTCAAACATGGAAAGGGTTTACATTGGTGCTCTTTGTCCTCAGGACCTGGGGTACAACACCTCGCAGACTCCCCTGTTGTGTGGACTGAACCCGGAAATAGAGAAGGGAAAGAGCCCCGAAGTACCCAGGAGGCCCCAGGAAGGGCAGGAAAGCTGGGCATTAGAAACCAGGGAAGACTCGGCTCTTGCACCCTGCTCAAAGAGAAGCGCCCCACTGAACCTCCTTCCTGGGGACTAGGGGCTGGAGAAGGAGAACCATTGGGCCACAGGGTTCTGGTGGGAGTTCTTCCTGACTCCCTGAGGGTTTTCTTCCTGAGGGTCTTGGAATAGGTCCCCGAGGGGCCCTTGAGCGAGCCCCACCGCTTTTCCTGTGACTACCATGGACAGCGATTCATGCTCTCCTCTAGGTCACCAAATAAGAGGGGCGGGGGCAGCGGACCTAGAAAAAGCTCAGGGGAAAAGCTCAGGGCACTTGATGGTGGCAGCCAGGGAGACCCGGTGCCACTTAAAAGAGTTGGGGGCAGGAACTCTTCTCCTCGGTCCCGCTCCCGCTACAAACGATCCCCCAAAACGGAACCTGGGGACGAAGGGACATGGTGCGGGAGGAGCGGGACACGGAATCATCCAATGATCTGTTACATAAGGACCGGACAAAGCGGTCACTGGGGAGGAAGGACCCAAGGGACCACAGAATGGGGCTAGTAGTGAAATCAAACTGCAGGAAAAGAATGGAAGCTCCCCAAGACTTTGTCAGTGTGCAGACTCAAAGCTTTTGGGCATTTAAAAAAAAGGGGGGTGGGGGAGGGTCGCAATGTCTCCTGGGAGCTGTAGTCTAAGTCAACAACTCGTACGCCCGCGCAGGACGGCAGCTTCCTTTTCCGCACTCTACTTCCCAGAAGGCTTTGGGGATGGCCGGGCTGCGGTGCCATAGGCTATCCCGCTTGCCGCCTAGTTTAATGTATCAGGGTAATGCTACTTCCGCCTTTCCGAAAGCCCCTCTGACTCCCTGACCCGGAGAAGGTAAAGCCGGCGTCGAACCGGCTCCTCGCTCGCGGTTTCCTGCTTCCTGTTCCGTCGGAGGCACCAAGGTGAGCTGGGGGGACAGTTTGAGGGAGCCCGTGCGGCACCTGCTCCCGCTCTCCCCGCCCTCCTTTCCCCACCTTAGGTTCCCTTCCCGAGCTGTTTAGGTCAGTGAGGACGGGATACCGCGCACGCGCTTCTTTAACTCCGCCCACTCGTCACCTAGTTCCTGGTGTCCCTGTATTCTTTGCGCAATTGCGCACGCGCAGCTTCGGCTGTCACCATATGAGCCACAGACAGCAGGGGGTCCTAGCTTCAGTCTCCACAGTGCACACGCGCCACACCAGCTCCACCCATTGCAGCCATAGGCAGAGTGAGGGCAGGCAAAGCCCAGACCTAACTGCTGGCCCTAGTCCTGGGACCCTGAGTGGGGCAGAGTTGCCGCGCACCTGTGTGCACACAGTGGGTGTTCATGAGCTCCTGAGCGTGTCAGGGCTTGTTAGGGCGCCTGTGAGGCGTGCGCAGCCCCCTCATCTCCCGCAGCCCCCTCCCCCCTTGGCTCTTGCCCTCACCCCTCTCAGGACCCCCCACTCCTTACCCCGTCCCCTCCCCCACGGGGCTTTTGTCTCCTAGCTCGGCTCCCCCCGCCCCCTCCTTCCTCGGTGCTTCTCTGGTCCCTCCTGCATCCTCTGGGCAGCCTCAGGAACCCTTTCCTGGCCGGCCTGGCCCCGCTTTCCTCCCTCCCAGAAGCACTGATGGAGACTCTTCTAGGGTCATAGCTGGGCTTGGTGAAAAGGGGGAGACACCCCCCCAGGGGGTCCCGGCACAGAGAAGGGCCAGAGGCCGAGGTGACGTCAGCCTTCCTTAGTGGATCCTGCTGAGCCATGTTGTGGGGCCCCCATTCTCCTTGGGCTTCACTGGCTACTGCTGCCCCCCCCTGTCCCCCCCCCCCCGGTCGCCGCCCTGCTGGTCTCTGTGGGGTTTGGGCTGCGGGAGCCCGGGCTCCTGGGGGCGCTGCTCTTCCCGGGCGCTGCGTGTCCCAGCGGGAGGCGGGTACTTGGCCCTCGGCGCTTTGAGACCCGCCCCCCAGGACACCGGTGGGAGGACACGCGGCCCAGGCTCGGGGCGGGCTCTGACTCGCGGCTCCCTGGGGCTTGTTCTTGATCATTGTGGAAGGAATGAGGTTCCCTCGCAGCCCGTGGGGTCTCCCAACATGGCCCCCAGGGGGCGGTTCCGGTGCGGGAGCCGGCTCGGCCGGAGGCGGAGGAACCTCTCTCTCTCTCTCTCTTCTCCGCTTGTGTTTGTGCTGATTTTCTTCAATTTGCCCTGAAAAGTTTGATGAGAAACTTGCCCGAGCCCGGAGGGGCTCCCGGGGAGGCGGATGCGCGGGGGTCACCCGAGGGCTGAAGCGCATCCGGCCTGTGCGACAGGGGGGGCCCCGGGGGCCGGGGAAGGGGGGAGGGGCTCAGGGGGCATCGGGAGGTCGGTGCCGAGACCCTGCCCAGAGCAGCGGCAGCCTGAGGGCCCCGGGGCCCCTGCGCTTCCAGCCTGGGCCAGGACGGGTCTCCCAGCCCAAGGGGGCCGGTCTGGGAGAATATTCCATGAGGTGATGTGTTTCACAGCCGGGAATCCCAGGAAGTCACAGGCAAAGTGGTGCAAACAGTGGGTCCTGATGTTGGTTTGTTAGAAAAGCAAAAAACAAAAGCTTTGAAAAAGTAAAAATGTCCTGGAATTAAAGCACCAAAGATCTTAAACTTGCGTCTCCTTTGGCTGCCAGTGTGTACTGTGTCTGTGTGTCTGTGCCTGTGTCTGTGTCTGTGTCTGTGTCTGTGCCTGTGTCTGTGTCTGTGTGTGCAGCAGTTTTCCCTGTCTCTCCCCCTCCCCCCCCCACTTCCTCCAGGCCCGGATTGCTTCCTTCCTGCCTCGGTGTCTCCGCAGCCTGCACAGACCCCAGCAGGTGCCCCCGGACCTGCCCCATCCTTCCCCTTCCCCCCAAGGCCCTTGGCTCTCCCCTGCCCTTAGTGAGTCACCTCCCCAGCAGGAGGCACCATTGGGGCTCCTGCTTCCTCCCCCTCCGCCAGGTCTCCCCGGTGCCGGCTCCAGGGGCCTGTTCCCCATCCTCCTGCTCCCCCAGGCTCCCTGCCCAGACTGGAAAGGCCATGGGGCGGGGCCAGGACAGGGGAGGCCCCTGGACCTTCTTCAGCAGACCCGCCCTTCTGTGAGAGGGCTCCCCCACTCTCGAGCTCTCAGAGGGGTTGGGGGGAGGGGGGCCCTTGTCCAGGAGCCCCCAGCAGAACCCGTCCGGGCCCCTCACAGCTTCTTTCTCCTCCAGCTCAGCCCTGTAAAGACCCTGCCCTTCCCCAGCGGCGGATGGAGGCCGAGGAGGCCCCGATTTCTGGCTTCCTCATGGATCCCTTTCAGGTGAGTCCCGGCTCCTCCCGCCCTCTTCTCTCCTCTGGCTCAGGTCAGCAGGGACACAAAGGCTGAGTGAGTCTGGCCCTGGGCCCTCCCTCTTGGTCAGTAATGGAGACGATCAATCAGGGCACTACGGGGCGTCCACATTTGGACTGTGATTGGCAGTGTTGGTTTTGTGCTCAGGGGTCAAATGCCGACTCCTTCTCCTGGGATGTTTGGAGCGTCAGGAGGAAAGGGCACAGGGACCCAGGGGTTCTTGGAGAGGGTTGTCGGGGGGGACCACAGATGACCCAGTGTGTGCAGGCTCCCGAGGCCCCCACAAGGAGGAGAGCAGGACACCGAGGCAGGCTCGGGCCGTGGCTCAGCAGGCTTGTGTCTGATTCAGGAGCCGGTGACCTTCCGGGACGTGGCCGTGGACTTCACCTGGGAGGAGTGGAGGCGCCTGGAGCCGGCCCAGAGGGCCCTGCACAGGGACGTGATGCTGGAGACCTTCCAGAACCTGGTCTCTGTGGGTAAGCGCGGCCGTCCCCTTGGGGAGGGCAGAGCTGAGTTGGATCATGGGGGTCCCAGTGTCTCCTCTACAGCCTGACCCATAGTGATGGAGAGCCAGGGACCGTCCTTCCTCCCCTAGCACAGAATGCAGCTGCTGACCTGGTTGTCCTTCCAAGCCTAACTCAGACGTTGGCCGGTCCTCAGGCAGATGTGGGATTTGGAAGTTCCCCCCAATGCTGCCAGGGAAGTCTCTGAGGCCCCCCTGTCCTTTGTGGCTCTTGCCATTGTTCCCCCTGAAGTAGGGGGTCCAGAGTGCCCTTGGGCACCTCCTGCCCGGCTTCTCCACTGCCCCTTTCCAGGTCCTCTTCTTCCCTGTTTCTGTTCTTTAGGAATCCTCCTTATTTATGTTATGGGACCTGCTTGAGGCAGTAGGGAAACCTTAAAGTCCTCTTGGGGGTCGGGCACTCGGCTGAGAACCGGGCCCCTGAGGAAAGGCCCAGAGCCTTCCTGCTCTCAGGGAGTCCCGGTCACGCAGGAGGGACAAGATACAAACTGCTTAGGAACAAAGGACGTGGCAAAGAGAATTGGGGATAATCCAAAGGAAAGGCCCCTGACTTAAGGGGGAGTGGGACTGGCTTTAGCAGGAGGTGGGATTTTAGTCAGTGTGAAGGTTTTCTGGAGGCAACCATAGTCTCAGTTGAAATAAATAATGACTCCAAAATGCAGCCAGCTGGTAAAAATGCAAACGTTTATTTCTCCTTCCAAATTAGCCTGGTTAGTTCAGAGACCTATCTCTCTGCTTGGTTCTAAGAGCTCTTGCAGCTTTGTCTTTGGCTTCTGCCTCTGCTTTCTTCAGCCTCCAGTCAGTACCAAGGTAGAAGATGCAATGAATTTCTTGCCTTGAAGATAGGGCTTGTGGGTTCCAAGAGCTCTCTCTGACCCCAAGTAAAAGTGTCTCGAGCTCCCAGAGTTTCTAGTAACTCCTCAAGTAACTAACTCAAGTCCGTCCCACAAGAAGAACTTAATTCAAGCTCCAAGAGCTCCCTATATATGTGATCTCCCAAAGGTTAACTCCGCCTTTTGGAGGGAGAGGGATTCTGGGTTATCTCCCACAGTGTAAAATCCTAACCCTGAACTCTCCCAAATGTGTGAACTCCATTGAGTACTTAGATACTTATGAGCTCTCTAAAGGTGTGAACACAAGCATTGTTCTATCAGTTCCACTTAGTACCTTGCTTCAATTTCTGGCCCAAAATAGGTCTTTCTAAGTTCAAATCAATCACACTGACCCAGGCCAAACCAGATAACTATTGTCTCTATCAACTCCAATGTCTTAACACTTTGTAAAGATTTCAACAAGTAGGGAAGGAAGCCACGAGACGCTGAGGAAGCCAAGAAGTCCAGGGGTGAGGGAGAGCCATTGAAAGGGCCATCTCTGATGGGCAGATGGGGAAGAGCCCTTGAAAGGGTCATCTCTGATGGGCAGATGGGCCATCTTGTTCTGGGAAGCACATGGAGGCCGGTGTCCAAAGCTCCCCCAATGGGCTTGTTCCTATTTTTCACCTTCTCTTCAATCCCTGAGGACCTTGTGTGCCCTGCTCTCCACCCCTGGTGCAGTTGTGACTGGATGCTGGAGTCAGGGCACAGCCAGGGGGAGCTGGGTCTTCAAGGGGCTTTGCAGTTTCCTCCAGGCAGCCTGGCCTGCCCACTCTCCACATCTGCCCTCAGTAGAGTTCAGCCCCAAGTCCAGATGGAAGCTGGAGTCTGAGCATGATGAGGGCTTCTGGGTCTCCTCCTTGAGGGCAGCACTGTTGTGCTTGTCTCAGTCTTGACAACTTGTGAGTCTTCTGGGAAGGATCTGGGAGTAATCTGAGCAGGAAAGTCCCAGTGGGGAAGGAAATGCTCTTGCCTGGATTGAAGATGCCCTTGGATGAAGAGCTTGTACCCCAGTGAGCATGTCTGGGACAGACAGCACAGATGGGAGGGAAAATGGACCCAGGATCGGGGTCCCTGCTACATGGGGAGACAGAGCTGAGAGTTTCAGAGCCCTCTGGGCATCCTCCCCACCTGCTTATCCCTGAGTAATTAAGTTTAGGATGTTCTGTCCCTGTGTGTAGGGATTCCTGTTTCCAGACTGGATGTGATCTCCCTGTTGGAGAAGCAAGAAGGAGCCTGGAGTCCCGAGAGGAGAACCTCCATTGGGTCTCATCAAGGTGGGTGAAGAGCAGGCAGAGACTGGGAGGTGGCCATCTGCCTCGTTCTCTGTGTTGTCCAATACAGCGGTGCTGTCCTTGGATCCAAGGCAGGAGAGCTTGGCTGCTTGTGTTTGCATTGTGGTAGCCCGCTGGTCATGGCTCTCCTGTATTTGGTTTTATACTTTTGTTGCTTTTGTGCATGTGACATTCTATTTCAGAGACCGTCATTTGTCTTCTTTAGAAATTTGCAGAGTTTAAACAGTTTTCTTAATGAATCTTTCTAAATTATGTCTTTTTAAAATGTTTCTTATAAAATTTCATAGTTTGCTATTAATTTGCCCAATAGATTAACAATTTTCCTAAAGTATTGAATTTGTCTGTCATTCCTAATATAAATTTCACTTACTCATCTTGCATTTTCTAATGTTTTCCTATAGCTTATTTGCTAACATTTAAAATCTTTGGGCCAATATTCATTAGGGATTTCATTCTATCATGAGTTCCTTTTGTCTTCTTGGTTATTAAAAGCACATTTAGGTCACAGAACTTTTTCCCCACCTGATATAATGGAGGCAGTTAGTCTTTGAGTGTTTGGTAGCGCTCACTTGTAGATTTATCTTACTTTGAGCTTTTTCATTGGAGGTTCTGTCACTGAATATCTCTCAGTGGATTTCATCGGTTGGAGCTTGTGTCTGAGAGCTTCTATTTTATTTCAGTCATTACAGTTATGTAGAGTTTGAACAGTTTTCACATAGCTTTTGCTAATGTGTTTTGAGGGCACGGTCATTGGCCAAAAAAAAAAAGAATCAGTTGTCCATCACTTGAGGAATTGTCAGTAGTCAGCTCTTTCCTTTTTTTTTTCCCACAGTTCTCCTGCATAGCTCTCATTTCTTTTCCCATTTTTCTTCTATCTTTCTTAGTGAAGTATAAAATCTTTTTTGAGATATTCCAAGAGAACTTTTTGAGCTTGAGAGCAGCTTGTCTTCTCCTTGGAAGCTTCCCATGTAGGCCCTTTGTCATTGCAATCCTTTTCTGGATTTGTGTTCTGGTCTTCTCTGTCACCAGAGTACCTTTCTGTGATCAGGATGTTTTTGTGCTTTTTTGGTCATTTTTTTAAAAGTTGGGTTTTTCACCTTGGGCCCAGGGGAAATGGTCCCAAGTTTCCTATGCAAGGGGACAAGGGCCTCTCGGTGATTTCCATTCTGGGGCCTGCGGTGCTGCAGGTTCTCCTTCCGTGCTTGGTTGACGTGGCCAAGTGCTGCCTCTTTTGCCAGGATTCCCAGGCTCACAGCTTACCTTCTATGGTTGGGTTAGGTCTCCTATTTGGCATGGTGAGCCCCTGGCCCTCTAAGCCATGAGGGAGGGACCAATGCTGTGCTTTAGCTAAAGCCTCTCACTAGATTCTCCACACAGTGCTTATGCAGGGGTGCATCCCCTCCCCACCCCTTGCCTGCTCCCTAAATGAGACAGTTTTTTCCTGTAATTGTTCCAAAATATCTTAAGCTGGAAAATTGTTTCCCTCTCAATGTTGGTGGGTTTTGTCGCTCCAAAATCTGTTTCAAGGCTTGATGTACAATTGATTTTGAGGGAAACGGGAGAGCTGAGGCAATGTCCTGGCTTCTGTTTTCCATCTTTGCTCCAGTGTCCTGCTGGGATCTCTTTCAACTTTGACTTTTATTATATAATTAGTCATCTCTTCCTGCTTTGTACCATATACAATTTTTATTAGACTCCCATATATATCTTAATTTGATTTATTCACAAAGCCTTTATAAAAAAGAAATATTATTCACCATATAGTGATGTCCTTAAGGAGTTTCTTAATTTTCACTGTATCATATTTCTATTTTTTCATTTTAAAAATGTTTGGGCTTTTTCCCAGAAAAATCTTATGGAAACCAAATTCATTTCCTGCTATGTTATATGTTCTTGACTTCTTTAAAAATAAATCTGTCAAAATCTTATTTTAGAGTTAACTCGGTGGCACAGAGGATACAGTGCCAGGCTTGAAATCAGGAAGACTCATGTTCCTGAGTTCAAATCTGGCCTCAAACAAGCTGTGTGATTCTGGGCAAGTCACTTAGTCCTGTTTGCCTCAGTTTCTTTATCTGTAAAATGAGCTGGAGAAGGAAATGAAAAATCCTCAAAAGGCGTCTTGGACATAAGTGAAAAGCCTGAACAACAACAAAATCTCATTGTAGATTCCCGGTATAAAGTCTGAATAAATTGAATTTTATTTTGACCACCTCCCTCCCCAACTTGGTAATCAGTAAACTCCATTAAGAATACAGTTTCCTAAAAACCTAATGGTCATATATTTTTTCTTTTTACATTTTTAAAAATTTTTATTTCATTTTCATTTAAAAAAATTTTTTTTCTTTTGAAAAAAATTTCTTTATAACATTCTCTTGCACTCACTTCTGTTCCGACTTTTTCCCTTCCTCCCTCCCCCCCTCCCCAGATGACACGCAGTCCTATATATGTTAAACATGGCACAATATATCCTAGATACAATATATGTGTGCAGAACCAAACAGTTCTCTTGTTGCACAGGGAGAATTGGAATCAGAAGGTTGGAATAACCAGGAAGAAAAACAAACATGCCAGCAGTTTACATTCATTTCCCAGTGTTCTTTCTTTGGGTGTAGCTGCTTCTGTCTGTCATTGATCAATTGAAACTGAGTTAGATCGTCTCTTTGTCGAAGAAATCCACTTCCATCAGAATCCATCCTCGTACAATATCGTTGTTGATGTATATAATGATCTCCTGGTTCTACTCATTTCACTTAGCATCAGTCCATGTAATTCTCTTCAAGCTTCTCTGTATTCATCTTGCTGGTCATTTCTTACTGAACAATAATATTCCATAACATTCATATACCACAATTTACCCAACCATTCTCCAATTGATGGGCATCCATTCATTTTCCAGCTTCTAGCCACTAGAAACAGAGGTGCCACAAACTTTTTAGCACATACAGTTCCCTTTCCCTTCTTTAGTATCTCTTTGGGGTATAAGCCCAGTAGCAGCACTGCAGTTATGTTTTTTCATAAATTTTTAGAAAACCAGGTGCTCAGTCTTCAGGTGTATACCTTTTGTTTGCCTGAATTCCAATTCGGATTGACTTTGTGGTTGGGTAATTCTCTGAGCTGGACTGTGGGCTTTCCTTTTGGCTTTCTACTCTTCTGTCATAGAAGATAATTATTTTCAATTTAGTATGTGACATCATCATGTAAGTACATTCACTGCCTTGGAATGTCACGTATTTTGTTCAGGCCCCTTAGTTCCCTGTAATATTTCTTACAAGTCTTTCCTTGGACTTGCTCCTGAAAACAGTCCTGCTATCTGTGATGCAGAGTGAGCATTATGCTTGTCTGGAGAGATGGAAATGAACATTTCTTATAGGGAAGACTGTTTTGTCTCAACACAGCAACGGATGCCTGCTGATGCTTTTATTGGTTTCTTTCAGATTTCTTTAGTGAAGACACTGGATTTCAAGCCAAGAACTTAAACATGATGCAGAGCATTTGCCTGGGGACATCCTCTGAGAAGACGCTCCCAAAGGGCATGGCCTGGCATTGTAACATGAACGAAACCAGGGAATGTGATATGAATTTAGAGAAAGAGAAGAGCCCATCCAGAGAAGGGACCATTCCCAGAACGACTTTGAGTAATGGGAATGTGCCTCAGTGTATGGCAATTGGGAAGAGCTTCAGTCTTGAGCCAGTCTTTGTTGGAACTATGGAGAAAAGTCCGGATAAATATAAGACAGTTGGAAAGAGCTTGGGAGGTTTTTCGAGCCTAATTACTTATAACACAGTTTCTTTAGAGAAGAACTTTTCTAAGTATGTCAAAGGCAAGAAACCTTTCAGGTATCGCTCAGGATTATTTAAGTTTCATAGAATAGATGCTAGAGAAAATCTACATGAACAGAGTGAATGTGGAACAATATTTAGAAGATCTAATCTTACTGAAAATCAGAGAAGTACTATAGGAGACAAACATTATAAATATAATAAATATGGAAAGGGCTTTTTTCACAAAGGAAGCTCGACTGAACTTAAGAGAAATTATGCTGAACTGAAATCCTTTAAATGTGATGAATGTGAGAAAGGCTTTAGCTTGAGAGCAAACCTCCTTATCCATCAAAAAACCCACACTGGAAAAAAACTCTTTGAGTGCAGTGAATGTGGGAAACCCTTTAGTAGGAGGGAAAACCTGGTTGCACATCAGAGAACTCATACTGGAGAGAAACCTTTTATTTGTAATGAATGTGGAAAAAGCTTCCGCCATAGGGGAAACCTGATTGCTCATCATAAAATTCATACAGGGGAGAAATCTTTTACATGTAATGAATGTGGAAAAAGCTTCATTCATAGGGCAAATCTCATTACTCATCAGAGAACTCATACAGGAGAGAAACCATTTACGTGCCATGAATGTATGAAAAGCTTTAGTCACAGGGGAAATCTTATTACCCATCTCCGAACTCATACCAGAGAGAAACCCTTTGAATGTAATGAGTGTGGGAAAGCCTTTAGTTTTAGTAGAAGCCTTATTGGACACCAGAGAACTCACACTGGCGAGAAACCTTTTGCATGTAACATATGTGGCAAAGCCTTCACCAGCATGAGATATCTCTTTGATCATCAGAGAATTCATACTGGAGAGAAACCTTTTAAATGTAATGAATGTGGGAAAGGCTTCAGCCAGAGAGGTTACCTCATTTGTCATCAAGGAATTCATACTGGAGAGAAACCCTTTGAATGTAACGAATGTGGAAAAGCCTTCAGTCGGAGAGGACACCTTATTGCCCATCAGAGAACTCACACTGGAGAGAAACCATTTGTATGTAAGGAATGTGGGAAAGGCTTTAGCCGGAGGGACCATCTCACTTGTCATCAGAGAGTTCACACTGGAGAGAAACCCTTTATATGTAATGAGTGTGGGAAAGCTTTTACCCAGAGAGCAAGTCTTTTTAAACATCAGCGAATCCATACAGGAGAGAAACCCTTTGTTTGCAATGAATGTGGGAAATCTTTTAGCCACAGGGACTCCCTCACTTACCATCAAAGAACTCACACTGGAGAAAAACTCTTTGAATGTAATGAATGTGGAAAAGCCTTCACCCGGAGGACAAACCTTATTACTCATCAAAGAACTCACACTGGAGAGAAACCCTTTATATGTAATGAGTGTGGGAAAGCTTTCAGCTACCAAGTAGCACTCAGTTATCATCAAAGAATTCATAATGGAGAGAAACCCTTTGAATGTCAGGATTGCGGGAAAGCTTTTCGGCGCAAAGCAAACCTCGTCTTCCACCAGAAAACCCATATAAAAGAGAAACCCTTTGCATGTAATGAATGTGGGAAAGACTTTAGTAGGAATTCTAACCTTATTACTCATCAGAAAATTCATACTGTAAAGAAACAGAATGTGTTGAAATAAACTTCACATAGGAACTACCCCTTCACTGCCACCAGAGAATTCATATAATTCTGACAACTCAGTAGGAGAGACATCTGTCCTTTCTATAGTAATTCATTGTGCTTCTTTTTGGTTACTATGCCACCTGCATTTCTCAACCTGTGCCTTTTTCATCCCCTCTAATCCAACACATGAAAAAACTGACATTGTATGCACTATTGCACACTATAGAGTCCACCATATTTGTAAAGAAATGGCAATGGAGTACCATGGTTTTTCCTCAGAATTTGATTTTGATTTTTATAACTTTAGTCCGATTTCTAATGTATTGATTTCTCTGATTTTCACTATTTTCTCCATTATGCTTGTTTTCTAAATTTTCAGTTTAAAAAAACCCGATATTCTATTCATTCTTTTTTTTACATTTTATTAGTACTTGGTTTTTGAGCAATAATTTATCCTTTTGATACCTGCTTTAGCTGTATGCCAGAAATTTTGGAACATTGATTCATTTTTACCATTTTCTTTGAAATTGTTCTTGTTTCTGCAATCAATTCTTTGACTGATATATTTGGCATTTCACTTTTTGTTTCTTTAAAATTAACTTTTGTGGTGCTCTCCGAGTTGATTATTACTTAATTTATATTATCATCTGTGAAGAATGAGATTAGTATTTCTGATACATGTATATAGTTTTAATTTCCTGACAATATCTCTGTCTTTTAAAGCTTAGTCTTTTTTTTTGTAAATGTACTATTTGGTGCTTAGAAATAGTGCATATTCATTGTATATTTTAATAGACATATATACATTTGATATACATACAGAAGCTATAAATCTTTTAGTTCTAAATTCTTTGTTAGCTCTAAATTTATTTTGTTCTGTAGTTTATATTCTTAATCTTTCTGTCAATTTGTTCAATTCTGAGAGGAAGATTAATCTCCTATCATTTATTGTGTTCCTATCTGTGTCTTGCCCTTCAGTTATTTTTTTTCCTTTAGTGCATAAGGATATTAATTTTTTTGTTTATACTTCCTGTAAGCATATTGAAATTTCTTTATCTGTTGCAACTGTAATTTATATTTTTACTTAATATAGCAGCATGATTACTTTTTGAATTTACTTAATGCAGAATAGCTTTTGGTCTAAAGTCTTATTTTCTTTCTGTGTGGAACACACCTGATGGATTATGTGGTTTTGTTTTCTTTTCTATTCTGATATTTTCATTTTGTTGTATTTGGTTCAGTCCTGTCCTACCCACATGCAAACAAGGGCCACTCGTCTATACATAAGAATCCATGTGGATACACAGTGACTTAGTTTTATAATGTAATGTTATCTCTGTTATGATTTTTATTTATATTACTACATTTTTCCTAATTATATTTTAAACTGCTTTGGGCTGCAGAATGGAGTTTGGTTTTCTGATACCTTTGGTTTAGTCCACTGACAAAAATTTGTGTTAGGTTTTAAAAATTATCCTGTTTTAAGTCAATACTTCATGCTGAAGATTAATTTTTATGAAACCATTAATGCAATTGTATTCTTTCTTTCCAGTTTCCTTATTCCCATTGATCAATCCTTCTGTTCACTTGTGGATTTAGTTATTTTACTACAGTTTTTTCCTTCCTTTTTTTATTCAGATACCTATTTCTTCCCCTTTTTTCCCCCTCTCTTTCCTATCTCAACTTGATTAGTTAAAAACCTCCTCTCTTCCCCATGTCCCCAACTTAAGTTTGCTTTTTAACATAAAGCAACATAAAGCAAAAGTTTTAACATAAACTTTTCTTTCTTTTGATCTCTTAATTAATTTTCTTCCCTTCGGGGCTGTTTTGAAAACTTATTGTATGATACACAGGTGATATACATACTTACTTTTGTATATTTGCTTATAAGTACATATATGTACATATGTATGCATAGACATGTATACATACACACATACTTTTTAAACTAGTAGTCTCTTAAAGTTAATTTCTGAAACTTAGACTTTTAAAAGTGATTCTGTTGTTATTGCCCTTGCGGATATATCTCCATTGTCCCTTTCCTCTGTTGTGCCTCATTCCCAAATTAAACCTCTCATGGCATTTATTTTTTGTCTTTTTCTGCAAAATATTTATATACTATAACTTATTGATCCATTCTCTAACTGATGGCCATTCAATCAGTTTCCAGCTTCTTGCCACTACAAAAATGGCCACCAATACACTTTTTGCACATATGGGCCCCTTTCCCTCAATAAAAAGGGTATTTTAGAAGAAATAGGAAAACATGGAGCATATTATTTATCAGACTTATGGATAGCTAAACAATTAATGAAGAAACGAGAGAGTGAGCAAAATTAGATGTAAAATGGATAATTTAATTTACCTTAAATTAAAAAGATTTTATACAAATAAAATACGTAGTCAAGATCAGAAGGAAAACAGATAATTGAAGATAGTTTTATAGACAGTTTATCGGATACAGGTCTTAAATCTAAAATATCTTTTAAAAACTTTGTAAAATCTATAAGAAATCCATAAGAATATGAGTCATTTTCCAGTTAATAAATGGTAAAATGATATGAATGGGTAATTTTCAAATAAAAAATCCTTGAGCCTATTGTGTGCTGACCCACTCTGATGACTTTAAATATATCTGTTAATGAGAGTAGAAATAGAATGTTGAGCAGTGGGACACTTAAGTAAAAGAGGGTCTTGGGATCTTTTCTTTCCCCAGAATGAACAAAGTAAATGGTGGATTTGTGAATTACAGTTGATAAAAACAAATGGTCTAATTACTGGGAAGCATGCAGCTAAGAATTGTTTCAGGGGATCTTGGCAAGAGGCTGGCACTATAAATAAACTGAACGTGTTGATGGTGCTTTTTTTTTTTTTTTTTTTTGCAAGAGAAGCCACTGCAGATGACTGTCAATTCTACACACAAATTATCAGGAATACAGTACACAATTATAAATAATGATACTTTGAATACAGTTGAAGAAAAATCTGCATAGAATCCCACATTCTATATCTTTGTGTTAATTGTTTTCCACAGTGTTCTGAATATTTAGTAACATAAATATTTCTCATCATGTGTAGGATCCAGCACAAAAAAAAGATGTCGAAAAGGTAATTTGAGGCCCGAGTTTTGAGTTCTATAGGACTATAGTCCTATAGGACTATAGACTATTTGAGTCCTATAGGACTGATGGTAATAATCTGAAAAATGCTCAAATGTCAGGTGATGCTAGTGGAAAGACTATGGACCACTTGGTTAAGGAAAATTAGAAGTCTACACATAATACAATCCAGAAATTTTTTCAACCCTAAGAACCACTGTCTCAGTAATTCCCTTGCAAATAAATCCCATTGAGTTGACGACCATGAAGTGGAATAAAATGGATTCTATTAGCCTCAGCCAGCTGCCAGCAAGGAAACTGTAAGCACAATGGCAAAGGAGGAAGTATCCCAGTATACCAGCTCTTGTCTGGATAAAGAAGATAATAAACAAAAAGAAATCTCTCACTGATAGAAATATAACTTCCCAATGAGAGATTGAAGAAAAAAAAACACAGAAAATTTTGAAATTTTTCTGGAGAACATTTATTATTGAGAATAATTCTGACTTAAAATGATTTCCATTTCCTGAGTTTTTCTTTAGTAGTGGACAGAGTATAGATACCCAAGTACTAGAAACTAATATAAGTAAAGAAACAATTTCTGCAGACAATCAGCAGATTTCCCTCCTCCTCCATCATTGAGAGTGAATAATGAAGTTGTGAGAATGAATGCTCAATTTTAATCCAAAAATTAAAAATGGAAAGGCAGTTAATGCAATCCACTAGTGAAATGGGCTAAAATTCAGGAAAAAAAATGCCAGAAGTGAATAAATTATCGATGAAACTAATATAATAACTAGATGAAGAAAATTTAATTGAAAAAATATATTATTAAAGTAGTCTAGGAAGAAAAATATGTATTATTCAGGTGATGGGATGAAGGTATGTAGATTTATCCAGAAATGATGGAATCAAATGCTTTGTATGAGATTATTGCAAAAAATAAGTCATGGTTTTAAGGATGACAAAATTTAATCCATATTGAAACTTCAAAAATGTGCTCTGCAAATGCCTCAGTAAATGATGAGATTTTAAAGACTGTCATGTTGTGTCAGTCCTTAGCAACAAAAAATATCATATCTAAAGATCTTGAGAATATTAACATGAAAATTTAATGAAAATTTTACCCATTGAAAATCCATGATTATAATAAGAAATTTAAGGATAAAGATATGGTTAAATATTAAATGCAATGATGCAAGAAAATGAACATGAAATGAAATGTCATTACCAAAATATTTTTCTTTATAAAAAAGAAACTCAAGTGAAAAATTTTGAAAGGAGAAATGGGATGTTAGAAAAAGTTAAAATGAAAATTATCCAATAAACTCTAAAATTTGAAATTTAAATAAAATCTTTAAAACAATGACCTTTACTTAAATTTCAAATTTAATAGTAACCCGACTCCCGACTCTAACCCTAAATTACAAAACATTTCATTGTTTCATGTACAAAAATTAACATGAGAAAAAATAGATGGAAATAAGCAGCTGATAATACAGCTCATCTCATCTGGATTAATGCTATTCCTAGATTAACATATATATTTAAAGCAAAAACATTCAAAAAATAAAAGCTAAATAAAATAAGAGTCATGTCAAGATTGCTATGAAAATAGTGGACAAGAATATTAAGGAAATATCAAAGAAATGGAACAATGAAAGACTATTTGCTTTGCCACAGCTGGAAAAGTATAATATGCCAAGCTAGTAAGTAGTGTGGTAGCATGAAGAGAGTACAAGAAGAGGGGAACAGATGCTTTCAAGTACAACTGACATTTAGAGGATTGTGACAATGGTTAAGTCACTCATCCTCTCATCACCTCAGAAAGTTCTCTTAGGCTCACAGGTACAGAAAAGCTATTGATCAAATTCCTCACAGGGAATTTCTTATATCAAAGAAATTTCCTATTCTGACGAAACTCATCGTGTTATTTTAGTTACTTTTTAAAGTGGTATTGTTTTAATCATTGCTATTTTTGCTGGTTTTATGTTAAGATGTGAAGGTTTTCCTGGGGACAGCCTTAGTCTCAGTTGAAATAAATAATGACTCCAAAATCGCAGCCAGCTGGTAAAAATGCAAGCGTTTATTTCTCCTTACAAATTAGCCCGGTTAGTTGAGGCCTATCTCTCTACCTGGCTCCAAGAGATCTTGCTGCTTTGTCTTTGGCCTCTGCCTCTGCTTTCTTCAGCCTCCAGCCAGCTCCGACTCATGGCTTCTTAATCTCCAACTGAGGCAAGTAGTCGTCTGTATCTCCCAGAGTGCTCTGTCTCCAACCCAGAACTCTCTTGAGTCACTCACTGGAACTGTATGCTACTTCTCTGAGAGTGGGATTGTGGGATATCTCCCAGCATGCTCTCTGAATTCTCCCAAATATGTGAACTCCAATGAGTCCTTAGATACTTATGAGCTCTCTAAAGGTGTGAACACAAGCATTGTTTCCATCAGTTGTACTTAATACCTAGTACAAGTTCTGGCCCAAAATAACTCTAAGATTAAGTCAACTCCAATGACCTAACACTTTGTAAAGATTCCAACAAATAGAAAAAAGAAACAAAAATAATCCAAGAATAGAAATGAAAAAAAATTGAGTATAGTTGATTCATTAAAGCAAGAAAGAACACAAGAGGAAAAAATATGCATTGAATTACTGTGGTATGTGGGAAATCAGAGGAATTTTATTGAAAAGCACATGAAGAAAAAGGGCCCCAATATATTGGGGGTCAAATAAATTGGGTTTGTTACACCCCTATGGACTACTCTAACCTGATAGCTCCTCTTTGAGCTACTCTTAATGCCCGTTCATCAATGGCCTGGCTAGGCCACACTTACCCGTCTTTGGGCATCAACCCGGATCCCATAGAGACAGACCACCAGGAGGTAGGGGTGAAGTGAAAGAGAACTTTATTCTTAGATAGCACGTATTTATACCCCCTTGACATTCTGGGGGAAGGGCAGGTCCTCTAGGAACCTGGCATATGGGACTGGCCCGAGAAGAAGGAGGGAGGCGTGCTAGGCTTTGAGAGCACTAAGGAGGGAGATGGGGCACCTGGGGTCAGACACCGCCTCCTGGGGCTATGCCCCACCTCCATGTAGGACTCCCTGCGCCTTGGAACCTCTCATCCCTCAGGTCCTCCCACATGCCTTGAACTGCATTCCTTGCTTCTAGAGGCTTTTTAACCCTTAGAGGGTCCATGTCCTTCTTGTAACGTTGAATAAATCATTCTAGTCTTAATTACCTCATATATAGTCCACATAGCAGGTCCTTTATAAATTTTTTTTTTTTTACTTTTTTTCTCCATCACTAAAATGAAGTAGGATGGAATAAATTATATCCAAACTACCATCTGGATCCAAATCTAATGACTTTATGAAACCTACAAAAAAGAAAAGGAATACTATTTTCTAATAAAATTTTTAACTAATTAAGTATTACAGGGCAAATTTCTTGAAAGCAAGCATTGTTCTGGTGTTTTTTAATCATTCGCAAATAGGCAAATCACTCTTCCATTTTCCATTGACACTGATAAACTGAGTCACCTGAAGATGTCTCTCCAAAGTTATCTACGGATAATTCTGAGGGGGTGGAGTTTTCTAGGATAGTCATGAGTCTCCATCTGCTGTCTATATAGCAAAGCAATTAAGAGAACTCAATAATGATTTAGCAAGGGGTTTTCCCGAGAAAGTTTAACAAGAAGTAATAGCAAAAGGAATGAATATTTTATTGGTATCTTACTGGAGGTACCTCTGCTGCCAGGGATTCTGTCAATAACCCCAGTTGTAGGTGGAAACTGAAATTTCCGATGGATCTGGTAACAAAACCATTGCCTTCCTGGATCTAAGTTAACCTAAGTTCCATAAAGAACAAAGACGAGAAATAGAAGTAATACATGTTCAATACTATCAAATAGGTAGTATACAGATTTTTGCACACGTGCCCTTTTCCTTCTGCTCTGATTTTTCTGGAGTATGGGCCAAGTAGCGAGTGGTATGGCTAGATCAAGGATCAGTGTTGTTTGGTGACTTTTAGGATAGAGTTACAAATTGCTTTACAAATAGCTGGATCAATTGAAAGCTGTATCAACAGTAAATTAATGTCCCCCTCGTGGAGCAGACTTGCAAACTGCAGAGGGGCCAGAGGATTTCGGGGGTGGGGAAACCTCGGGCCCCGGGTATCACGAAAGACTGCAAGAACTGGAAAGAGCCAGAGACGTTTGGGGAGGGGGAGCACGTCTCGGTGTTCAAACCCGGGAAGGCAGGGTTTACGCTTGTGCTCTTTGTCCCCAGGACCCAGGGGACCCCGCCTCGCAGACTCCCCGGTCTCATGGACCGAAACCGGACATAAAGAAGGAATCACGAGCCCCACAGTGTCCAGGAGGCGCAGGAAGGGCAGGAAAGCTGCGCAGCAGAAACCAGGGTTAGACGCGGCTCTTGCACCCAGTCCACTGAGGAGCGCCCCTTGGCCCGCACCAGGGGACGCAGAGGCGGAACCCTTGCGCCACAAGGTTCGAGTGGGAGTTATTCTTGCATCGCCTCCTGACACCCTGGAATACGTCCCCAAGGGTCTCCTGAGCAAGCCCATAAGGCTACCATGGACAGCGACTTCTCTCGTCTTAGCCTGAAAACCCAGGCGGGGCGGAGCCCGCGGCCCTACACAAAGCTTGGAGGAAAAGGATCGGGGGACCCTGATGGGGGCACCGAGGGAGACACGGCGCCGTTTAAAGGCTCGGGGGTGCGGGGACTCTTCTCGGTCCCGCTCCCGGTACAAAACTGAACCTGAGGTTGCAGGGGCATCGGGCGGGAGGGGCGGGGCACTCACTCATCCAATGATCTGTTACAAAGGACCAGACAAGGCGGTCGCTGTGGAGGAGAGACCTAAGGGACCACAGGAGGGGCTCAGTGCCCGGTGAAATGAAACACCAGGAAAAGAATAGAATCTCCACAAGCCTTAGTCCAGCGTGCAGACTCACAGCCTTGGGGAGTTAAAAAAATAAAAAAGGTCGCAATGCTTCCTGGGATGTGTAGTCTAGCTCAGTGACATGCGCGGGCAGGACGGGACCTTCCTTTTCCGCACTCTCTTTCCCAGAAGCGTTTGGGGAAGCGTTGCGAGTCTGTGGCTCCATAGGCTAGCAAGCTTGCCGCCCAGTACAATGCATCATGGGAATGCTGCTTCCGTCTTTTTGCGTGCACCTCTGATTCGCTGACCAGGAAAGTAAAGGAGCAAGAGCGCCAGCGTCGAACCGGCTCCTGGCTCCCGGGTTCCTGCTTCCTGTTCTGTCGGGAGGACCAAAGTGAGCGCGGGAGGATAGTTTGAGTGAGCTCGTGCGGCACCTGCTCCCGGTATCCCTGCCCTCCTTTTCCCCACCTTGGGTATGCTTGCCTAGCCGGCTCGGGTAGTGAGCCCGGGATGCCGCGCACGCGCTTCTTCAACTACGCCCCCTTATCGCAGAGTTCCTGGTGCCGGCCCTGAGGTTTTTGTCATTGCGCACGCGCGCCTTCGGCTCCCGTTGCGTTAACTGCGAGCAGAAAGCTTCGCCCAGCTTCAGGCGTGACAGTGCGCAGGCGCAACTCCAGTTCCAGTTTTAAGAGCCATAGGCAGAGTGAGGGCAGGCAAGCAGTAGTCCTGACAGTGCGCATGCGCCCGTGCGCCCCTCAGCCCTAGTCCTGGGACAGTCTGGCTATGAGTTGCTGTCCACATGTGCACGCGGTGGATGTGCAAAAGCTCCTGAATATGTCAGTGCTAGCGTTTGTTAGGGCGCTGTGAGTGTGTGTGTGCAGCCCCTTCATCTCCCGCAGCCTTCTCTCCCCTTTCGAGCCCTTTCTTAGACCCTCTTTGTGGCTGGACCCAAGCTACCTCGTCTCCTTGTCCCCGGGACACTCCCCCAAGGGACGCGCCCTCGTCCCTCCAATCCTCCGGTCCCTCCTGCATCCTCTGGGCAGCCTCAGGAACCCTTTCCTGGCTGGGCCGGCCCCGCTTTGCTCCCTCCCAGAAGCATTGATGGAGACTCTTCTAGGGTCATAGCTGGGTTTGGTGAAAAGGGGGAGACACCCCCCCCCCCCGCCTCAGGGGGTCCCGGCAGAGAGAAGGGCCAGAGGCCGAGGTGACGTCAGCCTTTCTTTGTGGATCCTGCTGAGCCATGTTGTCAGGGCCCCCACTGGGTCTTCGATGACCCCCCCCCCCCCACGGTCCCCGCCCTGCTGGTCCCTGGGGTTTGGGCTGCGGGAGCCCGGGCTCCTGGGGGCGCTGCTCTTCCCGGGCGCTGCGTGTCCCAGCGGGAGGCGGGTACTTGGCCCTCGCTGGTAGCCCTGGCAGCGCTTTGAGACCCGCCCCCAAGGACACCGGTGGGAGGACGCGCGGCCCAGGCTGGGGGGGGGGGGGGGGCTCTGACTCGCGGCTCCCTGGGGCTTGTTCTTGATTATTTGGAAGGAAGGAGGTTCCCTCGCAGCCCGTGGGGTCTCCCAACATGGCCCCCAGGGGGCGGTTCCGGTGCGGGAGCCGGCTCGGCCGGAGGCGGAGGAACCTCTCTCTCTCTCTCTCTCTCCTCCGCTTGTGTTTGTGCTGATTTTCTTCAATTTGCCCTGAAAAGTTTGATGAGAAACTTGCCCGAGCCTGGAGGGGCTCCCGGGGAGGCGGATGCGCGGGGGGTCACCCGAGGGCTGAAGCGCATCCGGCCTGTGCGACGGGGGGGCCCCGGGGGCCGGGGAGGGGGGAAGGGGCTCAGAGGCAGCCTGAGGGCCCCGGGGCCCCTGCGCTTCCAGCCTGGGCCGGGACCGCGTCTCCCAGCCTGAGGGGGCCCATGTGGGAGAACATTCCATGAGGTGACGTGTTTCACAACCTGGAATACCAGGAAGTCACAGGCAAAGTGGTGCAAACGGTGGCTCCGGACGTTGGTTTGTTAGAAAAGCAAAAAAGAAAAGCTTTGAAAAAGTAAAAATGTCCTGGAATTAAAGCACCAAAGATCTTAAACTTGCGTCTCCTTTGACAGCAACTGTGTCTGTGTCTGTGTGTACAGCAGTTTTCCCTGTCTCTCCCCTTCCCCCCCCCCTCACTTCCTGCAGTCCCGGATTGCTTCCTTCTGCCTCGGTGTCTCCGCAGCCTGCACAGACCCCAGCAGGTGCCCCCGGACCTGCCCCATCCTTCCCCTTTCCCCCCAACGCCCTTGGCTCTCCCCTGCCCTTAGTGAGTCACCTCCTCAGCAGGAGGCACCATCGGGGCTCCTGCTTCCCCCACCCCCCATCCCCCACAGGGTCTCCCCGGTACCGGCTCCAGGGGCCTGTTCCCCGCCCTCCTGTTCCCCCTCTGCCAGGTCCTTCCCAGGCCAGAAAGCCCCCGGGGCGGGGCTAGGACAGGGGAGACCCCCGGACCTTCTTCAGCAGGCCCGCCCTTCTGTGAGAGGGCTCCCCCACTCTCGAGCTCTCAGAGGGGCTGGGGGGCACTTGTCCAGGAGCCCCCAGCAGAGCCAGTCTGGGCCCCTCACAGCTTCGTTCTCCTCCAGCTCAGCCCCATAAAGACCCTGCTATTCCCCAGTGGCGGATGGAGGCCGAGGAGGGCCCGACTTCTGGCTTCCTCATGGCTCCCTTTCAGGTGAGTCTCAGTTCCTCCCGCCCCCTTCTCTCCTCTGGCTCAGGTCAGCAGGGACACAAAGGCCGAGTGAGTCTGGCCCTGGGCCCTCCCGCTTGGTCAATAATGGAGACGGATCAATCAGGGCACTACTGGGCATCCATATTCAGACTGTGATTGCCAGTGTTTTGTGCTCGGGGGTCAGATGCCGGCTCCTTCTCCTGGGAGGTTTGGGGCGTCAGGAGGAAAGGGCACAGGGCCCCGGGGGTTCTTGGAGAGGGTTTTCGGGGGGACCACGGGTAACCCAGTGTGTGCAGGCTCCCAAGGCCCCCACAAGCAGGAGAGCAGGACACCGAGGCAGGCTCGGGCCGTGGCTCAGCAGGCTTGTGTCTGATTCAGGAGCCAGTGACCTTCCGGGACGTGGCCGTGGACTTCACCTGGGATGAGTGGAGGCGCCTGGAGCCGGCCCAGAGGGCCCTGCACAGGGACGTGATGCTGGAGAACTTCCAGAACCTGGTCTCTGTGGGTAAGCGCGGCGGCCCCTTGGGGAGGGCAGAGCTGAGTGGGATTATGGGGGTCCCAGTGTCTCCTCTATAGCCTGACCCGCAGTGATGGAGAGCCAGGGACCGGCCTTCCTCCCCTAGCACAGAATGCAGCTGCTGACCTGGTTGTCCTTCCAAGCCTAACTCAGACTTGGCCGGTCCTCAGGCAGATGTGGGATTTGGAAGTTCCCCCCAATGCTGCCGGGGGAAGTCTCTGAGGCCCCCCTGTCCTTTGTGGCTCTTGCCATTGTTCCCCCTGAAGTGGGGGGTCCAGGGTGCCCTTGGGCACCTCCTGCCCAGCTTCTCTGCTGCCCCTTTCCAGGTCCTACTCTCCCCTGTTCCTGCTCTTTGGGAATCCTCCTTATTTATGTTATGGAGTCTGCTCGGAGCAGTAGGGAGACCCTAAGGTCCTCCTGGGGATTGGGCACTCAGCTGAGAACTGGGTCCCTGAGGAAAGGCCCGGAGCCTTCCTGCTCTCAAGGAGTCCCGGTCACACGGGAGGGACAACATGCAAACTGCTTAGGGACAAAGGAGACGTGACAGAGAGAACTGGGGATAATCCAGAGGAAAGGCCCTGGACTTAAGGGGGAGGGGGACTGGCTTTGGCAGGAGGTGGGATTTTAGCAGGGAAGGAAGCCACAAAACACTGAGGGAGCCAAGAAGTCCAGGGGTGAGGGAGAGCCCCTGAAAGGGCCGTGTCTGATGGGCAGATGGGGCATCTTGTTCTGGGAAGCCCACGGAGGCCGGTGTCCAAATCTCCCCTGATAGGCTTGTTCCTATTTTTCACCCTCTCTTCAATCCCTGAGGACCTTGTGTGCCCTGCTCTCCACCCCTGGTGCAGTTGTGACTGAATGTTGGAGTCAGGGCACAGCCAGGGGGAGCTGGGCCTTTGAGGGGCTTTGCAGCTTCCTCCAGGCAGCCTGGCCTGCTGACTCTCCACATCTGCCCTCGGTGGAGCTCAACCCTGAGTCCAGGTGGAGGCCGGAGTCTGAGCATGGTGAGGGCTTCTGGGTCTCCTCCTCGAGGGCAGCACTGTTGTGCTTGTCTCAGAGCAAGTTGACAACTTGTGAGTCTTCTGGGAAGGATCTGGGAGTAATCTGAGCAGGAAAGTCCCAGTGGGGAAGGAAATGCTCTTGGTTAGATTGAAGATGTCCTTGGATGAAGAGCTTGTCTGAGCATGTCTGGGACAGACAGCACAGATGGGAGGGAAAGTGGACCCAGGGTTGGGGCCTCTGCCACATGGGGAGACAGAGCTGAGAGCTTCAGAACCCCCTGGGCATCCTCCCCACCTGCTTATCCCTGAGTAATTAAGTTTAGAATGTTCTGTCCCTGTGTGCAGGGATTCCTGTTTCCAGACTGGATGTGATCTCCCTGTTGGAGAAGCAAGAAGGAGCCTGGAGTCCCGAGAGCAGAGACTCCAGTGGGTCTCATCAAGGTGGGTAAAGGGTAGGCAGATGCTGGGAGGCGGCCCCCTCTGCCTCCTTCTCTGTCCTGTCCAATATAGTGGTGCCATCCCTGGATCCAAGGCAGGAGAGCTTGGCTCCTTGTGTCTGCATTGTGGTAGCCCGCTGGTCATGGCTCTCCTGTATTTGGTTTTATACTTTTGTTAGTTTTGTGCATTTGACATTCTATTTCAGAGAAACCGTCATTTGTCTTTAGGAATTTGTAGAATTTAAACAGTTTTCTTAATGCCTCTTGTTCATTTGTGTTTATTTATTTATTTAATTTTTATGTCTAATGTTAATTTGGCCAATCACATGAATACTTTCCCTAAAACATTAATCTTGTCTGTTGTTCATAGCATAAATTTCACTTAGTCATCGTGTATGTTCTCTTTAATGTGTTGCTGTAGCTCACTTGCTAATTTAAATCTTTGTGCCAGTATTCATTAGGGACTCCAGTGTTTCATGAGATCTTTTTGTGTGTTTGGTTTTTAAAAGTAGATTTAAGTCATAGAAGTGTTTTCCTACCTTATGTAATGGAAGCAGTTATTCTTTGAATGTGTGGTAGAAATCACTAGTAGGTTTATCTTCCCTAGAGTTTTTCCATTGGAAGTTCAGTCATAACTTACTTGATTTATTTTTCTGAGAATGAGTTATTTCAATTGTCTATTGTTCTTTATTAAATTCTTTATTCCTTGGTTGACTGTTACCTGTTTCAGTGACATCATCATCCATTTTGTTGGCATATAATTGATCAAAACCTTCTTTTTGTTCATTCATTGTTTAGTTTGATTCCTTGTGACCCTATGGACCACAGAAAACTAGGCCCTCCTATCCTCCACTATCTACAAGTCTTTCTAAGTTTTTCTTTCCATGACACAATCTTGTGATTTCATCTTCTCTTCATGTGGCCAGAGTATTTCAGCTTCAGCTTCAGGATTTGCTCTTCCAGGGTATAACTTATTATTTCTAACTAATCATTACCTTTTTTTTCTTTCATTTGTAGTTTTAAAAAAGTTACTTGGTGATATATTTTCTTCCTTATATCTACCTACTGAATTCCCTTTTTCCTCCCTTTTCTTTCCTCTCTTTTGAACACAGAAACACTCTCCCTCTGACTCATCTGTGTCATATATAACCTTCCCCATTATACTTGAAGACAATAAGGCTCTAAAGAGGCCTTGGAATCTTTTCTCTCTAGTAGAATATAATCATGTCATTATCATCTTAGTCCGTTATTTTAGCTCAAATGTATTCATTCTTCTAGATTTCTCTTGTCTCCTTTGCTTTTCATCATGTTAATTCAGTTCTGATCTTTTCATCAGGAATACTTAAAAACCCTCTATTTCCTTTTTTTTCTTTTTATGGGATCTGAGACTGTCTGCCTTCTAGACTATGGCACACAGTTCTTCAGGTACAGTCTTATCAGGGAAGTTCATTGACTTTTGTCTCCAAGACTCTAGGGCTTCTTAAGGATAGTTTCAGAGTGCTTTTATTGTCCAGATATATTTCCACATTCTTTCCTTTACTTAAGTTGAACATCCTAAAATTCCTACATCTTTTAAAGAACCTTTCCTCTCCCATTTTATAATTGTGAAATAAGTTTCTTTACCTTGATAATTACCTCTTACATTTTTTAATACATTTCGACCTATTGATTTAATCTTTTTAGACCTCTTTTTTTATTTTTTTTATAACTACCTTTTTATTTTCAAAATAACATGCAAAGATAGTTTTCAGCATTCACCCTTGCAAAACTTTGTGTTCCAAATTATTCTCCCTTCCTTCACTCCATCCCCCTCCCATACACAGCAAATAATCCAGAGTGTTAACCATGTATATTTCTTCTAACCATGTTTTCATGTTTATCACACTGCACAAGAAAAATCAGATCAAAAAGGGAAAAAAAATGAGAGGGAAAAAAAGGAAGGAAACAACCACAAAAATAGTGAAAATACTATGTTGTAATCCACATTCAGTCTTCTCTCTGGGTGTGGATGATTCTCTCCATAACAAGTTTATTTGAAATGGCCTGAATCACCTCCTGAAGCCTGAAAAGAGCCATGTCCATCAGAGTTGATCATCACATATTCTTGTTGCCGTGTACAATGTTCCCCTGGTTCTACTCACTTCATTCAGCAACAGTAAATGTGAATTTCTCCAGGCCTCTCTCAACTCATCCTGCTAATTGTTTCTTATAGAACAATAATATTCCATAACATTCACACACCTTAATTTATTCAGCTATTCCCAACTGATGGGCATCCCCTCTGTTTCTAGTTCCTCTCTACCACAAAGAAGGCTGCCACAAATGTTTTTGCGGATGTGGATCCTTTTCCCTTTTAGCTACTTCTCTAAAGTTTGTGTCATTTCTATATTTTGTATCATATATGCCTTTAAATCATTTATTAAAATAGGTTGTTGGATTTAAAAAAAAATTTGGCATGACCTTACCTATAATAGAAATTATCTTCTCAAGGGATAGGAAGCAGGGTGAGAAAATTCAGTGCTGAAAATAGAACTGAATTTTAAAAATGAAAACAGAAAACAATATACTTGCCTATTTTACTAGGGAATAATGTGAATCTCTTAAGATTTAGTATATGATATTTTGCGTTTTCTCCATTTTTCTTTTTGTAATGGGTCAAATTGCTCTTTCTTCTTGGTTCTTTTTTAAAAATCCATCAATTGTTATAGATTAACAACAGTGGATCTTAGTGAATTTGTAATTATAAATTGGCATTCAATAAATTCTGTGTTTAACTGTCCTTTTCAAGATTTTTGGCAACTTAATATATATACACATAGATATATATAGATATATTCACTTTCCTGAAACATATTGGTTTAATTCTTTTTGTTAATTTGAGGAAATCTTATTACTTCTCTGATTGCTTATTGTCTACTAAATCTGTTATTTTTATCTATATAGATTCTAAGTTGAATGTTTTCATTCGAGTGATTTTTCTTTGCTAATATTCCCCCTTCTTGTGTGACTTTCTACTCTTTCAGGATACAAAAGATAATTGGGCTTCCCATTAAATGTTTTTATTGACATCTGTAATTGTTTGAATGCATTGTAAGGAAACTTACCTAGTCTTAAGCAGCTAAGGGCTCTTTACTTTCTTTTTATCTCTCCTTGGTTTCACTTCAGATAAACTGTTCTGTTTGGTTCAAAGTGAGCATCATTGTCCTTATTGGCAGACACAAAAACTAGAACTTGCTCTAAAGAAGGTTCCTTGCTCTCAGTACAGAATCAGTGAGTAGTAGTTTATTTTTTATTTTTTTCAGATTCCCTTAGCAATGAGATCAAATTTGAAACAAGGAGCTCAAGTCTGATGCAGAACATTTCTGTAGGAGCATCGTCCAAGAAGATACTACCAAAAGACACAGCCTGGAACTGCAAGATGCAGAAATCTGAGGAACATGATGTTGATTTAGAAAACCCAAAGGACATCCTGGAGAGAAGATTCAGACAAATAGCAGTCACTCCTAGAACAACTTTTAATAAAGGAAGTGGATCTCAGAGTAATATATTTGGGAGAAGATTTAGCTTTGGACCTGTCCTTGTTTCACTGTGGAGAGGAATAATGGGGAGTAGTCTCTATAAATATAAGACACTTGGAAAACATGTCAAAGATTTTCCTGCCCTAATTACTTGTAATACATTTTCCTTAGGGAAGAACTTTTTAAAGTATATCAAATGCAAGAAGCCCTTTAGGTACCACTCAGACCTAATTAAATTTCATAGAACACATGCTGGAGAAAAGCAGCATAAACAGAGAAAATGTGCCAAAGTTGCTGGCACAAGGGCAAATCTCAGTGATTGTCAGAACAGAGGCAAACATGAGTATAAGCAATATAAGAAAGCCTTCCGCTACAAAGGATGCTTGACTAAACCTAAAAGTATCCATATTAGAGAGGAACCTTTTGAATGTAATGAATTGGGAAAAGTCTTCAGGGAGAAGGAACATTTTGCTCATTTGGGAATTCAGACCAGAGTGAAACCCTTCGAATGTAACAAATGTGGGAAAGTCTTCAGTGAGAGAGGAAGCTTTAATAAACATCAGAGAATTCATACTGGAGAGAAGCCATTTGAATGTAATGAATGTGGGAAGACTTTCAGTGAGAGGGGAAACTTCAATGTACACCAGAGAATTCATACTGGGGAGAAGCCTTTTGAATGTAATCAATGTGGTAAAGCTTTTAGACGAAAGGGAAACCTTATTCTCCATCAGAGGATTCATACTGGGGAGAAACCTTTTAAATGTAATGAATGTGGGAAAGCTTTTAGCCGGAAGGGAAGTGTTATTCTCCATCAGAGGATTCATACAGGAGAGAAACCCTTTCCATGTAATGAATGTGGGAAAGCTTTCAGTAGGCAGGAAGGCCTCCATAGACATCAGAGAATTCATACTGGAGAGAAACCCTTTCTGTGTAATGAATGTGGGAAAACCTTTCGAGGTAGAGGACATTTTGTTGAGCATCAGAGAACTCATACTGGAGAGAAACCTTTTCTATGCAATGAATGTGGAGAGGCTTTCAGTACAAAAGGAAGCCTCAATAGACATCAAAGTACTCATACTGGAGAGAAACCCTTTGCCTGTAACGAATGTGGTAAAACTTTTAGTACAAGGGGAAGCCTCAGTAGCCATCAAAGTGTTCATACTGGACTGAAACCTTTTTCATGTAATGAATGTCAGGAAGCTTTTAGTACAAGGGGAAATCTCAATAGACACCAAAGAATTCATACTGGAGAGAAAACCTTTCCATGTAATGAATGTGGAGAAGCTTTCACTGAGCTGGGAAGCCTCAATAGTCATCAAAGAATTCACACGGGGGAGAAATTCTTTTCATGCAATGAATGTGGGAAAGCTTTTAGCCAAAAGGGAAACCTTATTCCCCATCAGAGGATTCATACTGGGGAGAAACCCTTTCAATGTGATGAATGTGGGAAAGCTTTTAGCTGGAAGGGAAGTGTTATTCTCCATCAGAGGGTTCACACTGGTGAAAAACCATTTCATTGTAATGAATGTGGGAAAGCTTTTAGTCGTAAGGGAAGTGTTATTCTCCATCAGAGGGTTCACACTGGGGAGAAACCATTTCGTTGTAACGAATGTGGGAAAGCTTTTAGCCAAAAGGGAAGCCTTATTCTCCATCAGAGGATTCATAGTGGTGAGAAACCCTTTCCATGTAATGAATGTGGGAAAGCTTTCAGTTCGAGAAAAAAATATAAAAGACACCAAAGAATTCATACTGGTGAGAAAACATTTTCATGTAATAAATGTGAGGAAGCTTTCACTGAGCTGGGAAGCCTCAATAGACATCAAAGAATTCATACTGGAAAGAAATCCTTTTCATGTACTGAATGTGGGAAAGCCTTTATTTACAGGGCAAACTTCATTGCACATCAGAGAAGTCATACTGAAGCGAAACCATTTACATGTAGTGAATGTGGGAAAGCCTTCATTTGGAGAGGACAATTTATTGCACATCAGAGAAGTCATATTGTAGAAAAGCCCTTTGTATGTAATGAATGTGGAAAAGCCTTCAGTTACAGGGCAAACTTTATTGCCCATCAGATACTTCATACTGGAGAAAAACGTTTTCCATGTAAGAAATGTGGGAAAGCCTTTAGTGTGAGAGAAAACCTTATTGCACATCAGAGAACTCACATTGGAGAAAAACCCTTTACCTGTAATGAATGTGGGAAAGCCTTCAGTGTAAGGGGATACTTTATTGAACATCAAATGACTCATACTGGAGAGAAACCCTTTCCATGTAATGAATGTGGGAAAGCTTTCAGTAAACGGGGAAACCTCAAAAGACATCAAAGAGTTCATACTGGAGAGAAACCCTTTTCATGTAATGAATGTGGGAAAGCCTTTAGTCAAAAGGTCAAACTTATGACCCATCAGAGTATTCATACTGGAGAGAAACCCTTTTCATGTAATGAATGTGGGAAAGCATTTAACAGGAAGGACTCTCTCATCAGTCATCAGAGAATTCACTGGAGAGAAACCATTTAAATGTAATGAAGGAAAGCATTTAACAAGAGGACAAATCTTAACCATCAGAAAACACAGTGGACTAATCCTTTGCTTATAATAAATGTGGGAAAGTTTTCAGCAAGATAGGAACATTCAATATGCATCAGAGAATACATACTGGAGGGAGACACTTTTCATATAATTGTGGGAAAGCCTTCAATTGGAGAACAACCCTTATTCATCAGAGGACTCGTATTGGAGAGAAACTTGTGTCATGCATGAATGTGGGGAAAGTCTTCAACAGTTACATTTTAAAACCATCAGAGAACTCGAAGAATTTATACCTTAGAAGAGACTTTTGTAGTGAATCTAGATACTGCTTCAGATGTAAGGCAAGTCTTGGTAGACATAGAAAACTCAGACAGGAGAGAAATCCTTTGATTATAACGAATGGAAAAGAGTTCATCAAAACCTCATGTTGGAGAGAATGGGATATAGTGAATTAATCAAGCATTAAGTTTACATCAATATCAGACAATGTGCTAAGTACTGGGGATTCAAAGATAAAAGACAAATAGCCCTTTCCCTGAAAGAGTTTACATTCTAACGAGGGAGACAAACTGTAGGTATATATAGGTAGTGTGTGCTAAATTAATAAAGTTAGTTTAAGGAGGATCCTCTTGACTGAGTGATCCAAGAATCCATGTGAAAGGTTGTATTTGAGCTTATGCTTCAGGAAACAGGATTTCTTAGGTTAGAGGGAATGAATTTCATATTTGGAGAAGAGCTATCCTGAAGAAAGAGAACGATCCAATGTGGCAGCATTGCAAAGTTTGAGAAGGCAAGTGATATATATATATATATGTGATATATATGAGATTGGAAAGGTAGGAAGCTATCAGAATGTAAAAGGTTTAGATGTTAAGGAATTTATAACATAGCTAGTATTTACCTTTGCACTTGAGTGTATAATAAAGTTTTGGACATGTTGAGTTTGAGATGCTTGTAGGATAGTCATTTGGAAATGTCCAGTATCTGAATCAAGATATAGTACTGGAACTGAAGAGAAAAAGTGAGCAGGTCCTATAGATTGCAGATTTATCTGAATATAAATAACATTTGAATCAATGAGAACTATTGAGATCACTAAGTAATACAATGTTGAGAAAAAGAGAAAGCCAGGATAAAGTCTTGGGTGTACATACAGTTAATGGTCATGACAGGGAAAATCATTAGTAAGGGAAATGGCGAAGAAATATCATCCAGGGGAGAACAGTGTTATGAAAACCCTGGATTGATAGAAGAGGAAAGTGATAGTATCAAATGCTTAAAAAAAAAAAAAAATCAAAGAAAATGAACAAGTTATGACCTCACTAATTAAGCAATCAGTGGGAACTTTGGAGAGGGCACTTTCAATCTGTAATGAAATCAGAAACCTTTTTACAGGGAGTTGAGGAGAGAGGAGAGGACATGAAGACGCTGAAAACAAACAACTTTCCAAGTTGTTTTGCCAAGCAAAAAATGGGGCTGTATGACAGTAGCAGAAATGCCAGTATCTTGGAAAAACGAATGGTGCTTAGTGGGACTTGGCTGTGAGTGTAGACAAGGAAAGAATTAGTGGATAAGGAGAATGAATGAAATAGCAAAGTGCTTTCAGTGATTGGAGAAAGCTTATGAGAGAACTGATACTAGAGAAAAACTATTGAGTGATATATTAAAGTAGGTTATATTAAAAGCCATGCCATTTGATTAGTGAATGGCTAATCATATTATATCATGTGGATAGGATGATATTCCATGCTGTAAGATGTGATACAAAGTAGTAAATATGGGAAAATGTGAAAAAGAACTAAGAAAAAATGCACATAATTACTACAGCAATCTAAATAGAAACAATAAAAACAATCCAGCACTATACAATTATAATGAATAGTTTAATCCTGAGACAATGAAAGAATGTATCTCCCTCCCCTAGCAGAGAAGGAGTATGCATGGTTAGTATAACATGACTTTTTGTCCATCTTCCTGCCATGTTTTTTATTTGCCTTTTTTTTTTTTTTTTTTTTTTTTGGCTGAGGCAATTGGGGTTAAGTGACTTGCCCATCAGAACTGTTAAGTGTCTGAGATCAGATTTGAATTCACGTCCTTCTGACTTCAGGGCTGGTACTCTCCCCACTGCAGCCCCAGCTGCCCCTGCCATAGTTCTTTGCTCCATATTAACACTTTCCATCTTAGGACCAGGAAATACAAGTCAGTAGCCTTTTGGGTCTGCTATATGTATCACCCATCAGAACAAATCTTGCCTCCCTAGCCACCATTCTTCATAATTTTTTGCAAATTAGAATAAAAGCTCCTTAAGGAAGTCAGGGTCTTTTTGTATCTTTATCTCCAATGCTTAATACAGTGCCTGGCAAGTAAGAAGCATTTAATAAATGGGTTTTGCATTGCCTTGCGCATATCAGAAAACTTGTTAGATATGGCAATGGCCTAGAAGTGCAATAATAACATTGTGGAATTTGTTTTGCTTAGCCATACCTATGCTAAGGGGGCTTTTTCTTGGAAGTGATAGGTATAAGTGAGATTGGATAAGTTTTGATGCCAAAAAACCCCAACAAAACAAATAAGCAACACCAGGACAGAGCAAAAAGACGTTGAAAAGGGGACAGTGATACACATGGCAGTGGTAGTACTCTCTAGCTAAATTTAACATACACATTTTTAAAAAGCTGTGTATAATAAAGATCCCTGATTTCATATGTGATCCTCTTTCTGGTTATTTTTTGGTTTTGTTTTGTGTTTTAAATGTTAGTGTTTGTTGTTGATATTAAGTTCATAGTAAAAAATAATTAAGTTGTAGATTTTTTCCAAGGTACTGTGAAACTAAATATCCACAAAAATATGAAATCTATTCAGTTATATTTTAAATACTGATTTTTTTTTTTAACCAAACACTATGCTAAATGTCAAAGATACAAGTAGTAAGGATGAAACTACCTATTAGAAATTACATTCTTATGTGTGAGATAAGTATATATACATGTATATGTGTGTGTGTGTGTGTGTGTGTGTGTGTGTGTATATATATATATATTCACATATATATGTAACAGTTCACTATATACACATAAATAAAAATACAGAAATTTAACATAGTTTACAAAGGCATTAGTTATTCAAGGATGAAAATTCTTACAGAAGATGGTACCCAAGCTACATCCTAAAGGGAGAGCCTGACTACTAGGCAGAGATAAGGAGGGAAAACATTCCAACCATGAAGTGATAATCAGTAAAGTGGTACAAGGATAAGACATTCAGTGTTGTGCATAAAGAACTGGGAGAAGGCCAGTTTGGTTAGATTTCAGAATGGGAACAATGTCTAAGGAGGCTAACTAAGTCTGGGTTTTAAAAACTAAAGGATGAGATTGTATTCTAGAGGCAGTAGGAAATCACTGGATTTGTTTCAGTACAGAAATGATAGGATCAGAGCTGGGATTAAGGAAAATCACTTGAGCCACAGTGGGTAGAATGGGCTGGTGTATGGAAGACTTGGAGTAGACAGCCATGTCGAAGACTTGCAATAATCTAGGTGAAGGAATGAAGGCATTAACTGAGATGGTAACTGAGTCAAGAGAAGTACTTGGATGTAAGTGAATTTGTGTAGATACAACAAGATTTAGCAACTGGATGTGTGGAGTAAGGAAGAGTCAGGAGTCAAGAATCATGTCAAGTTGAAAAATCTATTTTGGAGGATGTCGGTATCTTTGAGAAGAGTAGGGAAATTTGGAAGAAGGAAGGCTTTAGAGTTAAAAATGGTAAGTTCATTGTTAAGTATGTTGAGTCTAAGATGTTTGAAATGTCTAAACACAATTGATGATACAGTACTGGAGTTTGGAGGAGAGATAGCTGAACCTGGAAAAACATCTGCATGGATATAATAGCTAATGGACCCATGGAGGCTCCAGAGGTAACTGAGAAAGACAGTACAGAGAAAACAGGAGAAGGCCTAGAATAGAACCTTGGTGATCACCACAGTGGATGTGACATGAATGACGAGTCAGTCAAGGAGACAGAAGTGATCAGAAAAGCAGGTGATGAACCAGGAGAGGTTGGTATAAGAAATACTCAGAGTATCCAGGAAGAGAAAGTGGATAAGAGTTTCCTTTGTTACAAAAGAGATTAAGAAGGATAAAGATTAAGACAAGATTCAACAACAAAGATCATGGTTTACTTTGGAGAAGGGAATTTCAATTGCATTATAAAATTGAAGGCATGGGGTGGGGTGTAGGGGAAATCCCATGACACCTTCAAATTTCATTGACCCAAATTGACTTTTTTCTTCTTTCTTTCAGAGTCACTAAGATCAGGAGAATATGGTGACCAATCAAACTTACATAGGTTTTGGCAAAACAGTTGATAAAGTCTCATGATGACGCTCATAGAATTGAGCTAGGCAATAGTACAATCACATAGATCTCAAAATGGATTTAAGGTCAGTTCTTAAGAGTAGTCACTAATGATTTAATTTCATATTATACAAAAAATCCTGCAATGATGGGTGATTATGATTTCTTGACCTGCCCTGCTGCCGCCATCTTTCCTTTGGTATAAGTAGCTTTTGGACCTGGTATGAATGGTCCAGGGTGCCAGTGAGGACCCTTTAGAGGCTGAACCTTTAGTACCAGTTGGATAGTTGCATTAATCTGGGCCTGGGAGTGAAAGGTCCCACTTAAAGTGATCTTGTTTTTGAGGTCCCAGGTCCCAGCTTTCTTAGAAGGTGAAGGTCTTGAAGAATATCCCCAGGAAGAAGGATCCACCTAGGAGGAGACTCCTGAGACCTTCCACCACAGCTTGAAGGCGGTACTTGATGGGCAGGAGCAAACCCTACAAGAAACTGGTGGCAGAGTGATTCCTGCCAGGCCTTTGCCATGGAACACGTGGCCCTGCTGCCTGGGAAGAGAGGTGAGAATTCCAGAAGGGTTGGGGGCTTGGAATCCTGCCCAGCATGTAAAGGATTCCTCGGGGAGGATTCCCCGGGTAGCCCAGGGACAAGCAAATGCAGCAGCGTGGTATTTCTGGCCCTTCCCTTCAGTGTTCAGCAGGGGTTCTTGTTGTCAGTTAGTCAGCAGCGGATAAGCTCTTTTGTTGCTGACTTGTGGAAGTTGTACTGACTCTTCAGGACACTATCATCTAGCTGCCTTCTTTACACAATTCAAGTCCCCATGAAAGGTAGAATGAGTGTTCAGTATCCTGGCCAGAACAGAGTTTCATGACTTTCCCAGCAGTCACTGGCACCTCGGGGAAACAGTCAAGGTAGTTGGAGGATGGGGTTAGTGTGGGGTAAACCTTGCAGAAATAGGTGAGGAAGCCTGGCAACTCCAGGGAAGACTGCAGCTGATCCTGACTTTTTCCTCCTTATTCAACTCAGCTTCCTGCAGACTCTGCTTCTCTAAGATCAAAGTGATGAGTAAAAGCAGGAAACAGGCAGTCTTTTGCAAATAGTATTCCATAGCACCTCCACCTGACAATCCAGACAGTTAAGGGAGAGGTTCAGAGAAGAGATTGATTGGTTATGGACTGTATTTTTTTTTTTTTTTTTTTTTTTTTTTATCAAGCAAGCCCTAGAACAGAGACTGAGGTCACCGCCATCATGGAAGGTGCCCATCAGAAGGTTCCCTTTGGAAGTTTTCCTGGGCTCCCGTTTAAGTATCTCCCTGCTCCAATTCCCCAAGGCCCATCACATTGTCAAGCTTCCTAAAGGGGACATAAGGACCCAGCAGAATTTGGCCTCCTTGTCCCTGAAGGGAAAGTGAAGATTTTGAATGATCTGTGCTTGTGGGGATTCATCATGGATTTGCCTCAGTCCTGGATAAGTGGGAAATGAGCCGGATGCAGCACGGTAAGAAAGCGGGCGGCATGGGGCCTGGGACGCTGGGCACCATCTTGACCGACCCGAACTTCAGCCTGAAACAAGCCCATGACCTGGTTGTCTTTCTGATGGTGCTTTCTGGCAGTGAATGATGGGAGGCACCATCTCAGAACGCAGGCTGTGGCTCAAGCTGTGAACAGGGAAGAGGGAGGCAGGCGATTATGGATCCAGAAATATTTCTAGAGTCTGACCAGACTGTGAGGTGGGCTGGTCCAGGAAGGGGAACAAGGGCTGAAACAGGGGCAGTCCCTTTGCTGTGTTGGTTTGTTCCCTAGTCTGAGAAGGGCCCAAGAGGAGGCCACCTGTATGTTGGCTGGAGCCCCTAGGGAGAATATTCTGGGATGTGGTGAATGAGGGCCATGAAAACTGCAAAGGGGAGAAGGAGCCACAGTCTCAGAGAACTCTCATGGGTGGTCTCTAAGGTCTCTTCTAGCTACAAATCCTCTATCCTCTAATGGGGTTCGCAGAACCAAGCACAGTAGGAACGATCTGTCCTGGACGTTGCCCTTTGATGCAGCCTGATATCATCTATTGGCTGCAGTGGCCGCCATGTCAAATGGTTCACTTAGATTGAGCTTCCAGGGAATTAAAACCGGTCTGCCTTTTTCCGGGGGAACTGATGTCTGGCCATGTCTTCCCAATTCAGTAATTGTGAATTTGAGTTTCAGAACCCAAATGTAAGAGGACCCTCCTCACCCTTGCATTTTTTCTTATTACTTTTAGTTCTATTGGTTTGGTTTAAATTTGGACTCTTATTTATATTGTTAGTCATTCTTCCCAGCTTTCTATCATATCGTGTATGGTTTTCATTAGACTGCTTGCTATGTTTGCCTTAATTTAATATAATGATAAAGGAACATTTCACTGTATAAGGATTTCCTCAGTATCTTCATTTCCAGTATAACATATTTAGTATTTTGCCATTTAAAAAACTTTTTTTTTTCCAGAAAACCTTGTCCAAACCGAATGGATTTTCTCCTATGTCTCTCTCTGTGAATACTTTTAAAATAGTCTTGTCACTATCTTATTATAGAGGTAACTATGTGGTGCATTTAGGGTAAGATGCCAGGCCTAAAGTGAGGAAGAGTCACCTTCCTCCTGAGTTCAAAATAGCTCTGTGACCTTGGACAGGCCATTTAACTCTCCTCAATTTCCTTATCTATAAAATGAGCTGGAGAAGGAAATAAAACCATTTTAATATCTTTGTACAGAAACCCCACAAAAAGAATGATGAAAAACAGGACATAACTGAAAACACTGAAAAACTACAAAATCTCATTATAGACTATTAGTATTAGATCTGAATGAGTTGAATTTCATATTGATCACCTCCTCTCCCCCTGATAATCAGTAAACTCTGTTACAAATACAAATTCCTAAAAATCTAGTGATCATTTTTTTCCTTTTTAAAATTTTTATTTAAAAATATTTATTTATAAAACATATGCATGGGTCATTTTTCAACACTGACCCTTGCAAAGTCTTCTGTTCCAAATTATCCTCTCCTTCCCCCACCCCTTCCCCTAGATGGCAGGTAATCCAGTACATGTTAAATATGTTAAAATATATGTTAAATCAACATGTATTGGTTATCTTGCCATCTTGGGGAGGGGGTGGGGGGAAGGAGGGGAAAAATTGGAAGAAAAGGTTTGGCAATTGTCAATGCTATAAAATTACCCATGCATATAACTTGTAAATAAAAAGCTATAAATATATATATGTTAAATCCAATATATATACATATTTATACAATTCTCTTGCTGCACAAGGAAAATTGGTTTTAGAAAGAATTAAATTAAATTAAATTAAAAATAACCTGGGAAGGCAAACAAAATGCAAACAAACATCCACAGAAGGCCTGAAAATGCCATGTTATGATCCCCAATCAGTTCCCATGGTCTTCTCTCTGGGTGTGGATGACTGTCTTCATCACTGAACAATTGGAATTGATTTGAATCACTTCATTGTTGAAGAGAGCCACGTCCATCAGAATTGATCATCATATAGTCTTGTTGCCATGAATAATATGATCATTTTTTTTCATAATTGTGTACAAATTCAGCAATCAATTTTCCCAGCTTTCAGTCTTCAGGTATATAACTTTTACTTGCATAGATTCCAAATTTTGAAAGTTGATTTTGCAATTGAGTAATTCTCTAAGCTGGACTTTGTCCTTTCCCCTTGGCTTTCCAATATTCTGTCCTACAGAAGATATTTGTTTTTAATTTAATATTGCTTTTCATGACATCTGTAGGTACATTGAGTGCTCTGGAATGTCACATATTTGTTCAGGGCAGCTAGGTTCTCCATGAATATTTCTTACAAGTCTTTGTTCTCAGTTCCTAAAAACAGTCCTATTATACTTGGTTTAAATTGAGCATTATTCTTGTTGGGAAAGATGGAAATGAGAACTTCTTCTATGGAAGATTATTTTGTCTCAATATAGGAAGGAAAGAATACTAACTTTTTGTTTGTTTCAGATTCCTTTAGCGAAGACACTGGATTTGAAGTCAAGAACTTGAACATGGTGCAGAGCATTTGCCTGAGAAGAGGCTCCCAAATGGCCATTGCAACTTGAATGAAGCCAGGGAATAAGATAGGAATTTAGAGAAAGAGAAGAGAGCCCATCCAGAGAAGGGACCATTCCCAGAACGACTTTGAGTAATGGGAATGTGCCTCAGTGTATGGCAATTGGGAAGAGCTTCAGCCTTGGGCCAGTCTTTGTTGGAACTATGGAGAAAAGTCTGGATAAATATAACAAGTAGAAAGAGCTTGAGAGGTTTTCACACCTAATTATATATAATATATTCTCTTTAGAGAAGAACTTTTCTAAGTATAGCAAAGGCAAGAAACCTTTCTGAGTATCACTTAGATTTATTTAAGTTTCATAGAATAGGTGCTAGAAAAAAATCTACATAAACAGAGTGAATGTGGAAAAGTATTTAGAAGATCAGATCTTATTGAAAATCAGAGAATTCCCATAGGAGACAGTCATTATAAATATAATAAATATGGGAAAGGCTGTTTCCACAAAGGAAACTTGAATGAACTTATCATGCTAAAGTGAAACTCTTTAAAAATGATGACTATGGGAAAGGCCAGAAACCTTTTCTCCACAATTATTATGGAAAAGACTTCAGCCAGAGGGGACACTTCATTGCTAATCTGTTTAATTGCTAATCCAGAAAGAATCCATTAGCAGTTAGGATTCAGTGAGTCATTCAATAATGGACTCAAATAGCAGGAATTTTGTGCCCCAAGCTATCAGGGCTCTGAAGTTTTCTGGAGGTTTCCCTATCTGTTACCTTAAATAAATTTTCTTTTTTAGTTCTGGGAGAGAACAAGACAATTCTCAAAATTCAGGTAGAACAGAATTTATCACAACCAATTAACTTTCCATTTTAACATATATATCAATTTAAAAGTTATTTTAAAGTTAACCAATACTTTATTTTGTGGGATTCCCTAAAATCTACTGAAATGTTTCATTCAAGCCAAATTGCCTTTTGATTGTTTTTCCAAAGCCAAATCTCTTCTCTTTTGTAAATCTAGGAAGTGTTAAATGCCAGGGTTTTTTTCTGTTTCCATGTTTTTTGCTTCAAATGCGTTTTTATTTTGAGGTTCCTCCTGGCATGGTTGTACAAGCCTGTGTTCTGATAAAGTTATAGGCTCCTTGCTTACAGGAGTTTTTAAAGTGGTAGTGAACTGCTTTTCCATTTTCCCCAAGGTTTCCATTCTCTAATCCCTTTTAGTCTATGCTCTTGTCATTTCTATGTGCTTAAACTTTCTCACTTTTCTATATGCATATCCCTTTAGTGGATTTTATTTTTTATTGTTTTATTTCGTTGGTTATACATATATATTAACTTATTGTTATTTAATTGGTTTCTTTTTTCTGATTATACATGTATATTAACTTTTTAAAATACACATTTCTTTATGAATCATGTTGGGAGAGAAAAAATCAGAATAAAGGAGAAAAAACACAAGAGAGACAAAAAAACAAAACAGAAAAAAGAAGTAACATAGCATGTGTTGATTTACACTCAGTCTCCATAATTCTCTTCCTGGATGCCAGTGGCATTTTCTGTCCAAATTCTATTGGGATTGCTTCGGATCACTGAACCACTGAGAAGAACCAAGTCTTTCATGGTTGATCATTACATGTTCTTGTTGTTATTGTATACAGTGTGTTCCTGGTTCTGCTTGTTTTACTCAGCATCAGTTCATGTAAATCTCTCCAGACCTTCCTAAAATCAGCTTGTTCGTTAATTTTCATAGAACAATAATATTCCATTACCTTCACATACCACAGCTTATTCAATTGCTGGGCATCTCCTCATATTCCAATTCTTTGTTACTACAAAAAGAGCCACTACAAACATTTGTGGGTCCTTTTTCCTCTTTTATGATCTCTTTGGGACACAGATCCAGTAATGTTAATGGCACTGCTGGGTCAAAGGGTATTCCCAGGTTTTTAGCCCTTTGGGCATAGTTCCAAGTCTCCAGAACAGTTGGATCATTTCACACTCCCAACACCAATGCATTCATATAATGGACTTAGATTAAAGCTCCTTTAAATGGAATGTCTCATTTCTTTCTCAGTCTGATCTGAGGCTTCTCCTACCCTCTTCTACTTGTGTTTACCATCTTCACTGTGAATGAGATGAGGTGAGATCTTTCAAGACAGTTATGAAAATCGAGTAAGGCTTCATCTATTTCAAAGTTTGAGTAGGCCTGAAGGACTTTAAGCATTAAGACAAGGGCATACTTAAGCCCCCTCCCTGCTATCCTCCTAAGGGCATACTTAAGTCCCCTTATCCTCCTTATTTCGGTCAAATATGGGCAACTATGTACTTATTGGTCAAGTTTAATTTCTTGGGTAGTTCCCCCTTTTAGAATATAAGGATGAGGGTCAGTGGTGGGAGGGGACATTGGTGTTAGGGATTAAAAGTGTTGACCCTGCCCCCTAAGGTGCCTCCTCCCTTCGATTATCTGCTGGATGGGTGGGACTCTGGACTCTCACAAGAGTTTATAATAAAATTTGTTTTTCTTCTAGATATCTCTCCAGCTTTTTTTTTTTTTTTTATTAAATGCTGTTTGAACCACACAACTGTACTGAATATATTTCTCCCTTCTCTCATCCTCTCTTGCAAAGCTGCTGCAGTCAGTCAGAGGGAGAGAAAGATGAAAAGATTGTCTTTCCTTCCACTCTCCTAATCCCGAGGTGCTCCTCTTCCCAAAGTTATTTAACACTCCAACCTATTCTCTTATGTTCCCTTGCTCCCCTATATTTCTAGGCTGTTTCCTATTGACATGGATGTTCAGATTTTGGCGTACCCAATCCTCAGAGGATCCATACTTTGGCCAGAACTCGTTTCCTTCTGGGTGGATGCCAGTCTAAATTAAACAAGTCTTTCATCATTTTCTTTTTATCTTTTCCCTTACACTTTGCCACATCATCCCTCTTCTCTTATCTATTCCCTAATGGACTATCAGGGGCATCTGGAGGAAAGGATTTTCATTCTCTGACTGGAACTTTCCCATCTCGACTCTACTCATGGGTGAAGAGCGATTTTACCCACTTGGTCTCTTGCCCAGATGAACTTTGAGCCGCCAGCCCAGCCCTGTCTTGGCCACGGAGCTTATGCCACTTACCCTGTGTCTGGTCCGGGCCATGAAAGTCCCTCCCCCCGACTGAGGACCCCTGAGAAGTGATCAGTGGGATGTGTCGGTTGGTCAGGGCGTGGAGACGCGCCCTCTCCAGTGGAGTTTTATCCTGGGTGGCCCCACATCTGTGTGGGACGGTGGCGAGCCACTGACAATCACGTGGCCCAGCGTGAGCGCGGGAGATTTTTCTTGCTTTCTCATGAGAAAACGTGCGCAGCTTCTGACACCAAAAGTGCGGCGTGACAGAGACACAAACACAAGCAAGGGGCATTTGTTCCCTAACGTGAGCCCCTTCCGCAAGCCCCTGGCTCCTTTCCCCATTGGCTGGGGTCCAGGACTCACATTCTAAAGCGAGGTTGCTAAGCCTGTGTGGCAGTTTTCTGCCTGGAGACAAAGAATAAGAAATTTAGAAAAATAGGAAGCAAGAAATCGTGGGGCTATCAAATGCTAACGGGGCCAGTGGTCCCACAGGGGAAGCAAACGAGCGAGGAAGTGGCCTCTGCCTACAGCGGGGAGGAAAACCACGCAACCGGAAGGAAGGGGGGCCCCCGCTCGCAGACTCCCCGCTCCTGTGGGCCGACCCTGGGCGGAGGGCGGGGAACCACCAGCCCCGCGGTGCCCGGGAGTCCCAGAGGGCAGGAAAGCCGGGAGGCAGAAACTAGGGGCAAAGGCGCCACAGGAGGCCCGGCCCCGGAGGCCGGGCGCCCGCTGAACCTTGTTCGGCCCGGACCCGGGGGGGAGGGGATACCTTGGGCCACGGGCTTCAACGTGGGAGCTTTTCCTGACCCCAGAGGGATTTTCTCCTGACTCCCTGCAGCAAGTCCCCCCAGAGCCCCGAGCCAGCCCCGCCCCTTTGCTAAGTCTGCCACGGACTCCTCCTCAGTCCTCCAACCTGCTGCGCACCCAACGTTCTGGGCGGGGGCAGCGGCCTCAGAGAGAGCGTTAGGGAAAGGATGCGGGGTCCGGAGGAGGCCCAGGGGAGACCCAGCGCCCGGGAGGTCCCGCTACCCGTGATCCCTCCCAACTGCCCCGGAGGCTACCGGGACTTGTGCGGGAGGGCCGGGCCACCAGTCAGCCATTCAGGTGCTACCTAAGGGCCAGAGAAAGCGCTCGCTGCGGAGGAGAGACCCAAGGGAGAGAGAAGCGGGCTAGGAACAGGTGAAACGCCAGGAAAAGCCTGGAATCGCCACAAGCCTTTGTCCAGTGCGCAGACTCAAAGCTTTGGGGGGGGGGGGAAAGGGGCCGCAATGCCTGCTGGGAGATGTAGTCTAGGACAACGAGTCTAACGCGAGTACAGGACGGGCCTTTCTTTTCCGCACTCTGTTCCCCAAAATGCATTGCGGAGGATTCCTGTGCGCGTGGGACTCGCGGGGCGTTTGTCCAGGAGCTCCCGGCAGAGCCGGTCTGGGACCCTCCCGGCTTCTTTCTCCTCCAGCTCATCCCCGTGAAGACCCTGCTCTTCCCCAGAGGCGGATGGAGGCCGAGGAGCGCCCGACTTCTGGCTTCCTCATGGCTCCCTTTCAGGTGAGTCCCGGCTCCCCGCGCCCCCCTCTCTGCCCGCGCCCCCCTCTCTGCCCGCGCCCCCCCTCTCTCCCCGCGCCCCCTCTCTGCCCGCGCCCCCCTCTCTGCCCGCGCTCTCTTTTCTCCCCGCGCCCCCTTCTCTCCCCGCGCCCCCCTCTCTGCCCGCGCTCCCTTTTCTCCCCGCGCCCCCTTCTCTCCCCGCGCCCCCTTCTCTGCCCCCGCCCCCCTTCTCTGCCCCCGCCCCCCTCTCTGCCCGCGCCCCCTTCTCTGCCCGCGCCCCCTTCTCTCCCCGCGCCCCCCTCTCTCCCCGCGCCCCCTTCTCTGCCCGCGCCCCCCTCTCTGCCCGCGCCCCCCTCTCTCCCCGCGCCCCCTCTCTGCCCGCGCCCCCTTCTCTGCCCGCGCCCCCTTGTCCCCTAAATTCGCGTGCGAGTTTTCCTTCTGGTCTGACTTTTCCCCTGGGCACCGCGGCTCTTGTGGAGGAGGAGGGAAGGAAGGAGGGAGGCAGGAACGTTCGGGACACAAACTTGTACAAAACGCGCGCTGGAAACTGTCCTTGCTTCTGGTTTGAAAAATAAAATGCTATTAAAGGTGGGAAAACAACGGAGCCCGGTCGGTCAGAGTGAGTGAGGGGGCGGCCGTATCCGGACGGTGATTGCCAGTGTTTTGTGCTCGGGGGTCAGATGCCGGCTCCTTCTCCTGGGAGGTTTGGGGCGTCAGGAGGAAAGGGCACAGGGCCCCGGGGGTTCTTGGAGAGGGTTTTCGGGGGGACCACGGGTAACTCGGTGTGTGCAGGCTCCCAAGGCCCCCACGAGCAGGAGAGCAGGACAGCGAGGCAGGCTCGGGCCGTGGCTCAGCAGGCTTGTGTCTGATTCAGGAGCCGGTGACCTTCCGGGACGTGGCCGTGGACTTCACTTGGGAGGAGTGGAGGGTCCTGGAGCCGGCCCAGAGGGCCCTGCACAGGGACGTGATGCTGGAGACCTTCCAGAACCTGGTCTCTGTGGGTAAGTGCGGCGGCCCCTTGGGGAGGGCAGAGCTGAGTGGGATCATGGGGGTCCCAGTGTCTCCTCTACAGCCTGACCCGCAGTGATGGAGAGCCAGGGACCGGCCTTCCTCCCCTAGCACAGAATGCAGCTGCTGACCTGGTTGTCCTTCCAAGCCTAACTCAGACCTTGGCCGGTCCTCAGGCAGATGTGGGATTTGGAAGCTCCCTCCAATGCTGCCAGGGGAAGTCTCTGAGGCCCCCCTGTCCTTTGTGGCTCTTGCCATTGTTCCCCCTGAAGCAGAGGGGTCCAGGGTGTCCTTGGGCACCTCCTGCCCAGCTTCTCTGCTGCCCCTTTCCAGGTCCTACTCTCCCCTGTTCCTGCTCTTTGGGAATCCTCCTTATTTATGTTATGGAGTCTGCTCGGAGCAGTAGGGAGACCCTAAGGTCCTCCTGGGGATCGGGCACTCGGCTGAGAACTGGGTCCCCGAGGAAAGGCCCGGAGCCTTCCTGCTCTCAAGGAGTCCCGGTCACACGGGAGGGACAACATGCAAACTGCTTAGGGACAAAGGAGACGTGACAGAGAGAACTGGGGATAATCCAGAGGAAAAGCCCCTGACTTAAGGGGGAGGGGGACTGGCTTTGGCAAGAGGTGGGATTTTAGCAGGGAAGGAAGCCACGAGAAGCTGAGGGAGCCAAGAAGTCCAGGGGTGAGGGAGAGCCCCTGAAAGGGCCGTGTCTGATGGGCAGATGGGGCATCTTGTTCTGGGAAGCACACAGAGGCCGGTGTCCAAAGCTCCCCTGATGGGCTTGTTCCTATTTTTCACCTTCTCTTCAATCCCTGAGGACCTTGTGTGCCCTGCTCTCCACCCCCAGTGCAGTTGTGACTGGATGCTGGAGTCAGGGCACAGCCAGGGGGAGCTGGTTCTTTGAGGGGCTTTGCAGCTTCCTCCAGGCAGCCCAGCCTGCCCACTCTCCACATCTGCCCTTTCGTGGAGGACCATACGGCCTACAATGTTTGGTCCTTTTCGGAATTGTATATAGCCCAGAATTTTGCGTTCAATAAGTGTTAGAAAGGCTACTGCTAGAAGGATTGGAATGATATAGAGTAAAAGGTTAATTGTAAACATTTATTAAGAAGAGGGTTTGAACCTCTGGGGGTAAAGGCTTAAACTTTATGCAATTACCAGTTCTGCCATCTTAACAACCCTATTCTCGGGGGAGTATAGATTGATTTAGTATATTTAGATTTATTCATATGTTGGTACTAGGGCTTATTAGGGGTGTTGGCCCTATTTCTCTTGTCCTTTCGTACTGGGAGAAATGAATTTACAGATAGAAACCGACCTGGATTTCTCCGGTCTGAACTCAGATCACGTAGGACTTTAATCGTTGAACAAACGAACCTTTAATAGCGGTTGCACCATTTGGATGTCCTGATCCAACATCGAGGTCGTAAACCCTAATTTTCGATATGGGCTCTCAAATAGGATTGCGCTGTTATCCCTGGGGTAACTTGTTCCGTTGATCAAAATATGGGTCAATTACTGGTATTATTACACTTGGATTTGTTAATCTAGGTTATATTCATTTGGAGGTTATTTTATGCTCCGAGGTCACCCCAACCAAAGACTATAACTCAGTGGCATATACGGTTTGTTCCAGTAGGGCATAAGTTCGTATTTGTTGAGTTATGGGACTTAAGCTCCACAGGGTCTTCTCGTCTTGTATATGTATTCCCGCCTCTGCACGGGAAGGTCAATTTCACTGATTGGGAATAAGAGACAGTTGAACCCTCGTGATGCCATTCATACTAGTCTCCAATTAAGAGACAAGTGATTATGCTACCTCAGCCCTGAGTCCAGGTGGAGGCTGGAGTCTGAGCATGGTGAGGGCTTCTGGGTCTCCTCCTTGAGGGTAGCACTGTTGTGCTTGTCTTAGAGTCTTGACTACTTGCGAGTCTTCTGGGAAGGATCTGGGAGTAATCTGAGCAGGAAAGTCCCAGTGGGGAAGGAAATGCTCTTGGTTAGATTGAAGATGTCCTTGGATGAAGAGCTTATCTGAGCATGTCTGGGACAGACAGCACAGATGGGAGAAAAGTGGACCCAGGGTCAGGGCCCCTGCTACATAGGGAGACAGAGCTGAGAGCTTCAGAGCCCTCTGGGCATCCTCCCCACCTGCTTATCCCTGAGTAATTAAGTTCCAGATGTTCTGTCCCCATTTGCAGGGATACCTGTTTCCAGACTGGATGTGATCTCTCTATTGGAGAAGCCAGAAGGATCCTGGAGTCCCAAGAGCAGACACTCCATTGAGTCTCATCAAGGTGGGTGAAGGGTAGGCAGAAGCTGGGAGGTGGCCCCCTCTGCCTCATTCTCTGTCCTCTCCAATATGGTGGTGCCATTCTTGGATGCAAGGCAGAAGAGCTTGGCTGCTCTTCTACTACTGTATTTGGTTTTATACTTTATTTTATATCTACTGTATTTGGTTTTATACTTTTGTTACTTTTGTGCATTTGATATTCTGTTTCAGAGAAACAGTCATTTGTCATTTTGCCTTTTTCAGAAATTTGAAAAAGTAAAAGAATTTTCCTAGTACTTTTACTACTAAAATGTAAGACTTGATAATTATCTCTTACATTTTTTATGAATTTCAACTTATTTAGGCTGTTAAGATTTCTTTTAAGCCAAATTCTCAGATATATTTTTAGCTACTTTCCCAATGTTTACATAATTTCTGTATTTCATTACATTATCATGTGTGCCTTTATTCAAGTCATTTATTAAAACAAGTTATTGGATTTGTAAGAAGTCATGCCTTGTTTGCCATGACAGGACATTTTTGTAATGGAACTGTTTTTTGGTTTTTTTGCCTTCTCAAGAAAATGGAGACAGTGATAAAATTCAGAGCTAAAAATGAAAGCTGAAGTAAAAATTTCATTAAGAAATAGTCAATCTCTTAGCATCTAGTATAAGACATTTAGGGCTTTATAACTTTTTTTTCTTTCCATAACAAGCCAAATTGAACTTATTTGATATGTCATACTTTCTTCTTGGATGTTTTTTTTAAAAAACTGTCAGTTGTTGTAGATTGACAACCATGGATCTTTGTGAATTTGTAATTTTAGTTTGGCAATCAATAAATTCTGTGTTTAACCTTTTTTCTTCAACATTTTTGATAACATATATATATATATATATATATATATATATACACACATGTATATTTGTACAATTACATACTTTGATAAAATATATTGGTTCAATTCTTTTTTTTTTATTTTCCCAATTTGGGGAAAACCACAATTGTGGTTAAATGACTTGCCTAGGGTCACACAGCTTATAAGTCTTTAAGTGTTTTGGTCACATTTGACCTTTTCTCCTCAGGGCCTCCTGACCTTGGGGCCAGTACTTTATGTACTGTGACATCTAGCTGCCCCATAGTAATTCATAAGATTTCCTCAATTGCTTGGAGTCTTCTAAATCTGTCACTTTTATCTATATAGATTCTAAGTTGAATATAGACATCTGTAATTGTTTGAATGAATTGGAGTGTAACTCACTTAGTCCTAGGCAGTTAACGGCTCTTTTGCTTTTTTTAAATCTGTCTTTGGCTTCACTTCAAACAGTCCTTGTTCTGCCTGGTTCAAAGTGAGCATCATTGTCCTTTTTGGAAGAGACAAAAGGTAGAACTTGCTATAAAGAAGGTTCCTTGTTCTCAGTACAGAATTTGTGATTAGTGATTTTTAAAATTTTTTTTTCAGATTCCCTTAGCAACAAAATCAAATTTAAAATAAAGAGCTCAAGTCTGAATCAGAACATTTCTGAAACATCATCCAAGAAGATACTTCCAAAGGGCACAGCCAGGCACTGCAAGATGGAGAAATCCGGAGAATATGATAGTGATTTAAAAAAACCCAAGGGCATCCTGGAGAGACGACCCAGACAAATAACAGTTACTCCCAGAACAACTTTTAATCAAGGAAATGGATCTCAGAGCAATCTGTCTGGGAAAAGATTTAGTTTTGAACCAGTGATTTCACTATGGAGAGAAACAATGGGAAAAAGTGTCTATAAATATAAGACACTTAGAAAGGGCATCAAAGATTTTCCTAGTCTACTTTCTTACAATTCATTTTCCTTAGAGAAGAATTTTTCTAAGGATATGAAATGTAAGAAGCCCTCTAGATACCATTCAGACCTAATTAAATTTCAAAGAATACATGCTGGTGAGAAGCAATGTCAACACAAGAAACGTGGCAAAGCTGTTGGCACAAGGGTGAATTTTGATGACTGTCAAAACAGAGGCAAACATGAGTGTAAGCAATATGAGAAAGCCTTCAATTATAAGGAAAGTTTGACTAAACCTAAGAGAATTCGTAGTAGAGAGAAACTTTTTGAATGTAGTGAATGTGGAAAAGACTTTAGCCGGAAGGAAGGACTTATGAATCATCAGAGAACTCATACTGGAGAGAAACCTTTTGAATGTAATGAATGTGGGAAAGCTTTTACACAAAAGGGAAGCCTGATTACCCATCAGAGGATTCATACTGGAAAGAAACCCTTTGCCTGTAATGAATGTGGGAAGGCTTTTACTGCGAAGGGAAACCTTATTTCACATCAGAGAATTCATACTGGAGAAAAACCCTTTACATGTAATGTTTGTAGGAAAGCCTTCAGTGAGCGGGGAAGCCTCAATAGACATCAAAGAACTCATACTGGAGAAAAACCCTTTACATGTAATGATTGTGGGAAATCCTTCACTGAGCGGGGAAGCCTCAATAAACATCAAAGAATTCATACTGGAGAGAAAACCTTTGTGTGTGATCAATGTGGCAGAGCATTTAGCCTAAAAACCAGCCTTCTGATGCATCAGAGTACTCATACTGGAGAGAAACGTTTTCCATGTAATAATTGTGGGAAGGCTTTCAGGCAAAAGAGTAACCTTAATACACATCAGAGAAATCATACTAGGGATAAACTCTTTGTTTGTAAAGAATGTGGGAAAACCTTCAGTGAGAGAGGGCACTTTATTACACATCAAAGAACTCATACTGGAGAAAAACCCTTTCCATGTAATGACTGTGGGAAAGCTTTCAGTGAGAAAGGAACCCTTACTAGACATCAGAGAACTCATACTGGAGAGAAACCCTTTGCCTGTAATGAATGTGGAAAGGCATTTAGTGCGAGGGGAAACCTTATTACACATCAGAGAAGTCATACTGGAGAGAAACCCTTTTCATGTAGTGAATGTGGAAAAGCTTTTACCCAAAGAACCAGTCTTAAAACCCATCAGAAATCTCATACTGAAGACAAACCTTTTCCATGTAATGATTATGGGAAAGCTTTCCAGCTGCGGAGAAACCTTACTATACATCAGAGAAGTCATACTAGAGATAAACCCTTTGTAATGAATGTAGGAAAGCCTTCTGTGTAAAAGGATACTTTATCACCCATCAGAGAACTCATAGTGTAGAAAAACCCTTTGAATCTAATGACTGTGGGAAAGCTTTCAGTGAGAAGGGAAGTCTAAATAGATATCAGAGAACTCACACTGGATAGAAACCCTTTGCATTTAATGAATATGGAAAGGCCTTCAATGGGAGGGCAAACCTTGTTTGGCATCAGAGAAGTCATACTGGAGGGAAACTATTTGCATCTAATGAATGTGACAGAGCTTTCAGTAGGAGAGCAAACCTTATTGCCCATCAGAGAATTCATACTGTTGAACAACCCATTCAGCATAGAGAACATGGGAAAGCTTTCATTAAGAGGGAAATGCCTCCAAATTGCCAGAGAATTAAAACTGTACAGAAATCTTTTGCTTGCAATGAATGTAAGAAAGCTTTCAGAGAAAGGACACATTTTATTAACCATCAAAAAATTCATATGGAGCATGAAGAATTTTAATTATTCTAAATACAAAGAATAGTTTTTAGTGGTTCTTTGTTAAGTATCCATTTCACTCAGATTATCAGATTTATTGACACACAATTGGGCAAAATAGCTCCTAATTATTGCTTCAATTTCCTCTTCATTGGTGGTAAGTTCACCCTTTTCATTTTTGATACTGATAATTTGATTTTCTTTCCTTTTGCTAATCAAATTAATCAAAGATTTATCTTTTTGAGATTTTTTCTTTTCAAAAAAACAATTCTTAGTTTTGTTCCATAGTTTTCTTACTCTCAATTTCATTAACTCTCCTTTGATATTTAATTGGGAGTTTTTAATTTATTCTTTTTCCTAGCTTTTTTAGTTACATGCTCAATTCATTGATCTTCTTTTTCTCTATTTTACTCATATAAGCATCTAGTGATATAAAATGTTCCCTAAGAACTTTTTTGGCTGCACCCCTAAATTTTGGTATTGTTGTCTTGTCATTCTCTTTGATGAAATTATTGTTTCTATGATTTGTTGTTTGATCCACTCATTCTTTAGGATTTGATTATTTAGTTTCCAATACTTTGCGCTCTATTTTTCTATGGCCCTTTATTACACGTAATTTTTATTGCATCATGATCTAAGAGGATGCTTTTCTGCATTTGATTGTGAGGTTTTTATGCCCTAATATATGATTAAGATTTGTGTAAGTGCTATGTCTCTCTGAGAAAAAGATATATTCCTTTCTATCCTCATTCAATTTTCTCCAAAGCTCTATCATGCCTAACTTTTCTAAAATTCTACTCATTATATTATTTATTTTGTGGTTAAATTTATCTAGCTTTGAAAGAGGTTGGTTGAGATCTTCAGTAGTATAGTTTTGCTGTCTATTTCTTTTTACAACTCTCTTTTTAATTTCTCCACTAAGAATTTGGATGCTGTACCACTTGGCACATATATATTTAGTATTCATATTTCTTCATTATCTATAGTACCCTTTAGCAAGATGTAATTTCTTTCCTTGTTTCTTTTAATTAGATCTATTTTAGTTTTAGCTTGCTCTGAGATCAGGAATCACTACCCCTGCTTTTTTAACTCTTGCTGAAGCATATTAGATTCTGCTCCAGCCTTTTATCTTTACTCTGTATGTATCACTCTGCTTCAGATGTGTTTTTTATAAACAAAATATTGTAGAATTCTGGCTTTTAATCCAGTCTGCTATCTGCTTCCATTTTATGGGAGAGTTCATCCCATTCACAGTTAAAATTACTAATTCTGTATTTCCTGCCATCCTATTTTCCCCAAGTTATACTTTTCCTCTCTCCTTTCAACCTTTTCCTTCCTCAGCAATTTATTGCTTATGACCACCACCACCCTCAATCTGTCCTCCCTTATTTCAGTCCCCCCCTTCTTATCCCTTTACTCTTTTACTTCGCCCTACCTTCTAATAGCCTCATCTTTTCTTTCCCCCTTCCTCCTCCTCCTCCTACTCTTATCTTTTCCCCATATAAGGATGTAAACATTTTAATCTTTAAAGCAAACAAACAAAAACATTTTTTCCCTTGCATTTACCTTTTTATGCTTTTCTTGATTCTTGTATTTAAAGATCATACTTTTTGTTCAGCCCTGGTCTTTTCATCAGAAATGATTGAAAAATGTCCATCTTTTCCCCTGAAAAATAATGTTTAATTTTGCTGGGTAATTGATCTTATGTTGTAGTCCAAGCTCCTTTGCCTTCCAGAATATTATATTCCAGGTCCTCCAATCCTTTAATGTGGGTGATCCTGATTGTGGTTCCTGGATATTTGAATTGGTTTTTTCCTGAATGCTTGCAATATTTTCTTCTTGATCTGATAATTCTAGCTGTAATATTTCTTGGAGTTTTTATTTTGGGTTCTCTTTCTGGAAGTGATCAATGTTTTCTTTCAGTGGCTTTTTTATCCTTTGGTTTTAGGATATCAGGGCAATTTTCCTTGGTGATTTCTTGAAGGATATTGTCTAGGCTTTTTTTTTTTCATTGTGATTTTTAGGTAGTCCAATAATTTTTAGATTGTCTTTCCTGGATCTATTTTCAAGGTCAGTTTTTTTTTTCCCAATAAAGCATTTCACATTTTCTTTTATTTTTTCATTTTTTAAGTTTTGTTTCATTCTTGATTTCTCGTTGAGTCATTCACTTCCATATGTCCAATTCTAATTTTTAGTAAATTATTTTCTTCAGTTAGCTTTTTTACCTCCTTTTGCTTTTAGCCATTTATACTTTTAACAGTTATTTTGTACAGTGGATTTTTTTTTTCCATTTCACCAATTTTATTTTTTAAGGAGTTGTTTTCTTTAGCATATTTTTTCCCAGAACTCCAGAGAAAGAAAGGGCTAGCCTCTCCAGTTTCTTTGCCAAGAAACTAGAATTACATTAGAAAAATAACATATTTGCAGATACTTATAGAGTAACAATTTAGATTCTAAGCCACTTCTTCCTTGGCATTCAATTTATTTGGAAGTAATTCAGTCCTTCCCTTGATTCCCTATTGGCTAAATATTAGCCTCTCTGGAGAGCTTAATTCTCCTTTGATCTTATCATTACATCTTCTTCCCCTGCTCCCCAAAGTAGCTATCTACTCTAATTACATTTTATGATAGTGTTACTTATTCTACAACCCTACCCCATGACATTTTTCTTTTCTTTTTATTTTCTTGTTCTTCATCCTAGCCTCCATTTCTTACATTTCTAATTTTACTTAATTTAAGTTTCATTTCTCTGTATTTCTCTAATTTAATTTTCATAACTGTGGAAACTAAACCTCCGTCCAATTCTCACAAGGAATGGTTAAACAAATTGTTGTTGCTGAATATAACATAATAGTATTTGTCCTTCATTATTGACGATCAAAATAGCATCACTATGTTAGACTCGAGTTACAATATTGCTCAATAATAGGCTTGCACCATAAGAAATAATTTAAAGGACAGTCTCAGAGGAACCCCAAGAACATGTATATGAATTAAGAGTGAAGTAAACAGTAAGAGGAGAATCATTTATGCAATAACAACATTGTAAAGGACAACTTTGAAACAAGAACTGATCAGGGACCAACCATGAGTCCAGAAGATTGATGATCCAGCACTTGAGAGAGAGACACAGAATGAGATGTATTTTGGGATATGGACAATATAAGAATTACTCAAATGAATCCATATTTGCTACAATAATTTTCTTTTTCCTCGTTTTATTTGGAAGGGGGAGATGAATCAGAAAGAGAAGTCACATGTTGAATTTATAATATGTTTAAAAGGAAAAAACAAATCATGTATAATACGATCTTTTTCTGTTCTACTTTCTAATGAAAATTCTCTTTATTTGGTGTTTAAATTCAGAATTTAAAAAATAAAGAATAAGGATGGCTGTGTCACACAGTGAGAATGGGGGAGGACTGAAGGAGAGTCTGAGAGATTCAGGGGTTTCCCTGCAATGTCAGGAGGTCTGGGTCAGGGATTCTTCATCTGGAATCTGTAAACTAGTGTTTTTGTATATTTTTACATTTATATATTTTCATCTGAGCCTGTGATCTAATCAGTTTAGGGCCTGCCCAGTATGGAAAGTCTCAACAATGCAGAGAGGCAAGTCCCTTCTGTAGTTTTTGACTGTGATTAAGGTCAAATGATTTCCCCATCTTCTGACACACAGGATGTATTAGAGGCAGGACTTGAATTCAGCTATTCTAGGACACATGGCGTCCCCAAATGTCTGTGCCCTATTCACATTTGTAAATGTACATTTTATGGAATCAGTAGGTATCATTGGGTTCCAAACCTTACTGAATGTTCTGTTCTTTATTCTTTTCATCCACTGGGTCCTCTTATTTTCCAGTGGTTTTTCTTTCAGCTTGTGGTCAGATCTTAGTGGGGGAGGTTTTTAGGGGGTTGCAAAGAATTACATTAAATAACTTAATTTTCAATAGGGAAACGTTCTTTTGTTTGGATATGAGAAGTGATATGATATAAAAGAAATGATATTGAATTTAGGCTTAAAGTGCCTGCTATGTGCTAGGCACTGTGGTAAGGGCTGGGGAAATGACAGCCAGCCCCCAGCGGCCAGGAAGGCATTCAGCAGACCCGTGGAGCAAGTGGACACAGGATTGGCCCAAGAGTGAAGGCAACCAATGGTACCCAATATGACACTGAGTAACTCTAGAAAGGAGGGCATGGGATGCTGTGCAATCAAGAGGATAGGACCTAGAGTCTGGAACCTGACCATGTCTAAGAGAACGTGAAGGCACCGGGAGGTGGGGAGAAGTGGGACGTTAAAGAGGGGGTGGTCTGACAAGAAAGGGCCATGGTGAACAAGTGCAGAAGGACCCACAGACAAATTCAGTCTCAAACACTTTCTGGCTCCCCGATCCTGGGCAAGTCACAAGTTTGCCTTAGTTTCCTGATCTGTCAGATAATCTGGAAAAGGAAATGGCAAACACTTCAGTACCTTTGCCAGGAAACTCCAAATTGGAGCACAAAGAGATATAACTGAAGTGACTGAACAGCAGTCCCCACCGTCACCTAGAAGTCTCACCAGCTCCCAGTAATTTAGGTGCCATATCTATTAGGATGATTTTTCAACTCTACCTTTCCTGCCCCAATTTCTTTACTCACCTCCAATCTCAGACTTCCAATTGCCTTTCAGACACCTCAAACAGGATATCCAGTAGACATCGTATCGATGTATCCAAATCTGAACTCATCTTTCCCCCCAAACCCTTCCCTGTTCCTGCCTTCCCTTCCCTAGGGACCTCTCGGGCAACATCTTCCCAGTCCCTCAAGTGTGTGAAACCTAGGAGTCCCCCTGAATTCTTCATCTCCCCCCATATTCAATACAGCACTAGGACTCGTCGATTTCACTTCAAGATTTGCCCCCTTCTCTGACACTCCCCCATGTCGATGCAAGACCCCATCACCTAATACCTGAACTATGTAATGCCCTGCTGGAAGGTCTACCTCCCTCCAGGTTGTCCCTATGCCAATCCATCCTGCCACTAAAGAGATTTTCCCCTTTAAGGCTTAGGAAATTCATTATGTATGTTTTAAAATAACTCCTTTTGAAAATTAAAATTGCTCAAATGGGAACCAATAACTCCCTGAAACATTGTGAACTGCTAAAGTAATGCAAAAGACTGCAATCCAGTTAGCAGACATCGTGTTCAAGTTTATTGTAAAAGCGGCAGATTGGGAGAGTCGCTGTTTTTCGGAATAATGGATTCCAACGTATCAGTGAATATAGTTGCATCTTTGTACACTTGCAGACCCATAGAAGCCACTCAGGAGTGAAAGTAAGTTTTAGTGAGAACAGGTACAAAGAGCAGGCTATGAGGTCACATTTGGCAAGCATCCCAGAAGCCACATTTTGGGGAATAGTTACTGGCGTAGAAGAGTTTGAGACAAAATTTATCCAATTCAGCTGCTCAGATTTGATAAGAGCAAATGAATAGGAGAATCAGTGAATGAATAGGAGCGAATGGGGAGCCAGGGTAGGAAAAAACAGATCTGAAAGACGGGGACCTGGCTCTTGAAAGCACAAAGGAGAGAGGGGCCTTGACTAGATGAGAAAAGCTGTTCTTTCAGTTTTGTAAGTTTTCTTCTCCACAATAGATCAAAAAGGCATCTTCTCATTTCTAATAAAGGAAAAGCAACTTTCTGCCTTCAGTTAAATTATGGTTAGCATGTAGAAGATAAAGCAGGAAATACAATGGGAAAGAATCAAACATAGGTTTGAACTTTTCCATGACAGAATCTAACCTGATAAAGAACTCTGTTGGCGCCTCTCTCCCCTGTAGGATATCTTGTCCTAATTCTTTTCTAGATATTTGCAAAAATGTTCTCTCACTTGTTGTTTATAAGGTCCTTTCTCTGAGGGAACTATTTTTTCCTTATCTTTATGTCCAAGTGCTGTATATAGTAAATCATAAGTCAAAATTATGTTAACAGAGCATTTGAAGATAAATCAGAATGTTAGAGAGTTAAATTCTTTCTTATAGGTATATGTGCAAAATGTAATATATCAGAAGCAAAAAGTCATTTGAGAATGAAAGAATTGAGTAACAGCTAGATGACATAGTAGATAGAGCACTGTGTTCAAATCCAGCCTCAGACACTTAATACTTACTAGCTGTGTGACCCTAGGCAAGTCACCTAACCCTAATTGCCTCAGCAAAAAAAGGAAGGAAAGATCTCTGAAAGCAGAAATGAGAAACAGAGACATAGAAGCTGAGAGAGACATAAGCAAATGGACCCTCGGAAAAGGACCCCCATGTGCAAAAATGTTTGTGGCAGCCCTTTTTGTAGTGGCAAAGAACTGGAAACTGAGGGGATGCCCATCAGTGGGAATTGGCTGAAAAAGTTATGGAATATTATTATTTTATAAAAAATGATCAGCAGGATGGTTTCAGAAAGGCCTGGAGAGACTTACAGGAACTGATACTGAGTGAAGTGAGAACTACGAGAACATTGTACATGGCAACAAGATTATGCTATGATTAACTGTGATGAATTTGTTTCTTGTCAACAATGAGGTAATTCAAGGCAGTTCTAATAGATTGAGATGGAAAAAGTCATTTGCATCCAGAGGGAGGACCATGGAACTGAATGTGGATCACAACATAGTAGTTGCAGCTTTTTTGTTGTTTTCTTGATTTTTTTCTTTATTTCCCATTTTGTTCCTTTTTAATCTGATTTTTCTTACGCAGCATGATAAATGTAGAAACATGTATGGAAGAATTGCACATGTTTAACATGTATATGAAATTACTTGCTTTCTAGGGGAGAGGATGGGGAGAAGGGAGGAGAAAAACTAGGAACACAGGGTATTTATTGTAAGGATGAATGCTGAAAACTATCTTTATGTGTATTTTGAAAATAAAAAGCTATTGTTTAAAAAAAAAAAAGTGGACCCTCTGACAGCAGAAAGCATCAGCAGACAAGATGGTCATTAAAGAGCATGGAGATGGGGGGAAGCAGAGAGTGACAAAGCCAAATACAAGTTAGAAATGACCAGCCCTCAAGTAGAACTGGATACAACAGAATGGGAAGGCCTTTTTCCAGGAAAATAAGGACCTGTTATTATGGATCTTTGAAGTACCACAAGAAATGATACGTCTTTTCTAAAGGAAAGAAGGAAGACATACATACACACACACATATGAAGTGTAATAGCAGGGAATAGAAAGAATGCAAATTTGGCCACTGATGGTGACTTACATAGTAATTAATTAATTAATTAATTACTATTTTATTCCAATCAGTAGTAATCAATTTGATATGATTCCACTAGGGTGATTTTAAATTCTGCATATGAGGCCTTGGAACTGTGAGCTGCCGATTGTAAGTTCACTTGTTTAATTACAAAAAGTTAACCAGAGGCCCTCCACTCTTGTCTTTCCTTATGGTGACCAAGCCCAGCATGGCAGAGGTGACTTAATGGCATGGAAAGCCCTTCAGCTATTTTTGGTGCCCCTCAGTCCCTTGCCATCCTGCAGTAGCCCAACACAAGGAGATGACCACAAGTACTTGGCCGATGAATGACCCTCCTTGCCTGTCTGGCCTGGCTTGTCAGGCCATGTAGATAGTTGGACATCTGCTCATTAGCCCTTCCCCATGAGCCTGCTCACCTGCTTTGGCAGGACTTCCTGGAAGGTCTGCTCACTAACCTGCCTGGCAACCAATGGGATTCTGTTTTTTGTGTGGATTCTCCTGGAAGGCCAAGGCCAAGAACTATCCACCAATCAGACTCTGTATTTTTGGTCTGCTCCACCTATAAATCTAAGACTCTGGAGGAAGGGGCATCTTAGACCTGAGGAAGATCTGAGGTCCATTTCTTTAGAAGAGGCCATGGACTCTTTAATTTAATAAAGTGCCATTGGCTCTGAGCTCTGTCTGTGGGTTGTTGTTTTTTTGTTTTGCATTGTTTTTTTCATGTAGCTTGGACAATTTTAAAAATCTTCATAGAAGAGAGAGCCCCAGAGGCATCAAGGTAAGAAGCAGAGTCTTTTGTTAGCATCTTGGGAAAGAAAAAGAGCTCTCTTGTTATTTTTAAGTATTATAAATAAAGGTTACACTTCATATGGGCTTCTTTAACATTCTCACTTCTACAATGTCTTCTATTTACACGGTGTGGATAGATGGATGGGGATAAATTATCTCCTCTACTGAGGACAGGGGATCTCCTTTTCTTTCTCTGTAACTATTTCCAGCACTTAGAATCCTGTTTGTTTGCACTTGAGAAGTGCTAAGTAACAGGTTTTTTCCTTTTGTTGTTGAAAAGTTACTCAATATCCCTCCAAAAATACTCCCTTAACCCTGACTTCATTTAGAGAAACTCCCACCACCTCCTGAAGCACCCCCTTCTACATTTGGATAGCTTTGTTGGGAAGTTTTTGTGACAACCAGTCAGAAACTGACCCTTTGAAACTCCCACCCTTTGTTCATCTGGATCTAATAAATACCTCTTTTCCGGAGGACCACCTTCACTTACTAAAAGATATTCATCATGCTTTCTCCAAGACGTTTTCTCTCCAGGCCAAATGATCTTCAACCCTTGAATGGATCTCTTTACGGCATCACTCTGAGTCTCTCCGTAATCCTGGAATAATTTCAGCTTGCCAATGTCCTTAAAATGTGCTGGCCCGAATTGAACACACTCTTCCAAGTATGATCAAAGGAAAATTACAATGGTATTATAACTTTCTCATTCCCGAAAACTTTATCTTTCTTAACGAATTCCAAAAATAGTTTGGCTGCAACACAGTACTCATGCATACTGAATTCATAATTCAATAATAATTTTAAAAAACTAAACTAAAAATTTTCATATTGCCATCAAATTGTCGCTCTCATCTTGAATTTTTGTTTTTAATCCACATGTAAAATCTAACATGTTTAATTTTCAACCTTTAAAACAATTCAGCCCCATGTTCTAGACTACCAAGATACTCCTAGTTCCTGATATTTTGTATGACCCAGATTGATGTCAGCTTAGGTTTTTTAAAAGTGTTTATTATTATGAACTTGACAAAAATAAACAGAGGATTATAAACCTATAGACCACAGTCTTTGTTGAAGACTCTTACTGTCCAATCTCTTTACAGAGAGTCCCATGTCTGGCTAAGTAGTGGCTTTGAATACCAATTTTACATCACTTCCATACACAAAAACTCATGAAAAATAATACAAGTAACCAGATTTTAATTACAGCTTGTTTTATAATTACACAACAAACTTACATGTAGTAATTCCAAAACTGTCATTTGACTATATCCCTTTCTGTACCTTCTTCAGTGAGATGAATGACAATTGCCAAAGACAGAGGATAACGTCTTCCACATCTTGAGTAGAGAGGCAGATGAAATGTCCATTTCCAGACATGACCAAAGTGCTGAACTGCCTTGCTCAACTACAAATATATGTTAAAATAGAAGGTTTTGGGGGGATGAGGGAAGAGACTTAGAAAGAAGCAGAGAAAGATTAGTGACAATGAGACTGAGCAAAAAAAAGATCATCAATAGATTTTTTTTTTAACATACAGAAGGAAGTGGGAAATTTGGCAAATGCAGCATCACATAAGTCACTGACAAAAATATTCAAGCAGCTTGGGAGCCTGAAGCACTTCCTTGGTAGGCCTTTCAATCTGACATCAAATTATTAATGATCACATTTTGGAGTTGATAATTCAATCAGTTTTGGACCCATTTAATTTTATGACAATGTAGCCTACATTGCTCTGTTTTTTCCACAAAAGACTTAATTAGCTACCTTTGTTTTAGGTTAAATTATGTCTACAACATTTCTTTAACCTCAATCAATAAGCATTTCTTAAGTGACTGCTATGTTTCAGGCATGTGCTAAGCACTGGGGAGACAAAGAAAGATATAAAAAATAAACATTCCTGTCCCCTCACAGTCTAATGAGGGGAAACAGCATGTCAACAACCCTGCATCAACAAGGCATATGCTAGTTTACAACCAGTAAAGGAAATGAGCTAGCATATGTTCTTTTAAAATAATTTTTAAAAAATAATTTTGATATGTTTTAGTATGACCTTCACCCCTTTCTACCCAAAAAGCCATCTTTTATAACAAAGAATGAAGGTGGAGAGGTTAAGAAACAATTTAACAAGACTAAACAACACAATCCAGCAAAGTCTGGCAACAAACACAAGGTTATCTATCCCTGGTCCCATCTTTTTGAAAAGGAGGCAAGTGCATTTCGCATTTCCTGAGGTCAAGCTGGGTCATTAAATTAGTCTGCACTCAAGTTTTTTGTTTTGCTTACATTGTTATACTCTTGATGCATACTACATTTCTGGCCCTCTGTACTTCATCCTGCATCAGTTCATATTGTCTCATGTTTCTTTGAATTCTTTACCATTTCTTATAGCACAGTCATATTTCATTATTTATATCACGTAATATATGTAGCCATTCCCTAATTGATGGAAAGCTACTTTGGAATAACTTGTTCTTGATGAAGGAATTTATTGCATTCAAAATGTTTTGATCCTGTATGGATTTTCTGATGTTTAATGAGGTGTCCACTCTGGCTAAAGCCTTTCCCACATTCACTACATTTAAAGGGTTTCACTCCCGTATGGGTTCGCTGGTGTCTAATGAGATGTCCTCTCTGGCTGAAGCCTTTCCCACATTCATTACATTCAAAGGGTTTTACTCCTGTGTGAGTTCTCTGATGGGTGATAAGAACTGCTCTCTGTCTGAAGCCTTTCCCACACTCACTACATTCAAAAGGCTTCTCTCCAGTGTGAATTCTCTGATGATAAATTAGGTTTCCTCTCTGACTGAAAGCTTTTTGGCATTCATTACATTCAAAAGGTTTCACTCCAGTATGAGTTCTCTGATGTCTAATGAGGTGTCCTCTCTGACTGAAGCCTTTACCGCATTCATTGCATTCAAAAGGTTTCTCTCCAGTGTGGATTCTCTGATGGCTTTTTAATACTTGACTCTCAATGAAGGCTTTTCCACATTCGTTACATTCAAAGGGTTTCACTCCAGTATGGATTCTCTGATGATAAATAAGCAGCCCCCTCTGGCTGAATGCTTTCCCACACTCATTACATTCAAAAGGTTTCTCTCCAGTATGAATTCTCTGGTGGCTTTTGAGTACTTTATTCTCACTGAAGGCTTTTCCACATTCATTACATGCGAAGGGCTTCTCTCCTGTGTGAGTTCTCTGATGGGTTATAAGGATTGCCCTTCGACTGAAGCATTTCCCACATTCACTGCACTCAAATGGTTTTTCGCCAGTATGAATTCTTTGATGATATATGAGCTGCCCTCTCTGGCTAAAAGCTTTCCCACACTGATTGCATCCAAAGGGTTTCACTCCAGTATGAGTTCTGTGATGTCTAACAAGATTGGCCCTCTGGCTAAACCCTTTCCCACACTCATTACATTCAAAAGGTTTCTCTCCAGTGTGAATTCTCTGATGGCTTTTGAGTACTTTACTTTCTCTGAAGGACTTGCCACATTCATTACATTCGAAGGGTTTCACTGCTGTATGAAATTTCTTATGTTTAGTCAAGATTTCCTTGTGCCTAAAGCCTTTCCCATATTGATTACATTCATGTTTTTCTCCATTATCAATTCTCTGATGTCCAGTGACATTTTGTCTTCTGCCAAAGGCTTTTCCACATTCATTGTGTTCATATAGCCTTTCTCTTGTATGAATTCTATGAAATTTAATTAGATCTGAGTGGTAACTGAAGGGCTTCCTGCACAAGCTACACTTAACCAAGTTTTTCTCTAAGGAGGGTCTATTACACATATTCAGGTCTGAAAAATCCCTGAAGCTCTTTCCAAGTTTCTTGTACTTATGGAAATGTTTCTCCACACCTCCCTTCCACAATGTACCTAAGACTGACCCTGGACTAAAACTTCTCCCCAGTGTATCACCCTGAGGCACACTCCCTTTATTAAAAGTTGTTCTAGGAGTGATTGCTACTTGTTTGAACTGTCTCTCCTGGCTACCCTTTGATTTCTCTAAATTAATTTCATTTTCTCTAGCTTCTTGAATCTTTGAACAATGGACATGATCCTTTGACAATATTTTCTTGGATGATTCTTGCATGCAAATAGCCTGTATCAGAAGGGAGTTGTTGCTTGTAATTCTGCTGTCCTCAGTAAAGGAATCTGAAACAAAGGGGAAAGGGAGAAGTCACTAAGCTTTTTGTTACAGGTAAGGAACTTTGATAGAAAGCTTTAGTTTCTGTCCCTTTCATCAAGGAGAAAAATGTTCAATCTGCAAAACAAACATCATTTAGAGGAAATGAAATCAAAGACAGATAAAGACATAATAATGGAGTATTTAGGTGCCCAAGACTCAATGAATTAAGAACCTATAGACATCATTAAAAATACACCAATGGAAAAAAAAGTTTTCCTCTACAGAACAGAGGAAAGTCCCTGAGGAAGGAATCAACTAACTTTATTAATCAAAAGAAAAGTTGTAAAGATTGCAAAGAATAGACAAAACTATCCCTATTTGCTGATGACACAATGATTTATTTATAGTAAACTCTAGGGAATCAACAAAGAAACAAACTGAAGCAGTTAACAATTTTGACTATTTAATAAATCCACAAAAATCAACAGCATTTCTGTGTGATAAGAACATAATCCAAGAAGCAACAATAGATAGGGAACTCACACTCAAAATAATTACAAAGTGCATAAAATATTTGGAAGTCAGAGCACAAAATCCAAAAGGGAATAACAGAAAAGAAGTACCAATCAAAATAAGCACAAATGGGTTAAATTTTCTGAAAGTCAATCTACCAATTCTACTCAAATGAATATTTTAAAACATTTTAAAAAATGTTTTTAAATATTTAAAAAAAATTTAAGCAAAATAACAAATGTCTCTTAGCTGATTGGAGGGATAATCATCCATTGTTGGGTTGAGCCAATATAATAAAAATGATGATACTATTTAAACAAATGTACAGATTTGGAACTATTTCAATCAAATTACTGAGGACATATGGTTGTTTTTGTCTTTTTGAGGAACAGGTTTAGAAGTGAGTTTTCTAGGTTCAAGACAATATAGACAATTGGAAATGTTTCTTGGCTGCCTGTAGAAAGAGGTAATACCCTGTGGGTGGAGCTATGAATTGGCCCAGGTATTCTGGAAAGCAGTTTAGAATTATGTCCACAAAATGACTAAAATGTCCATACTGTTTTAAGCATATACCTCAAAGAAGCCTAAGACAGGAAGAAATATCACATATAGGCCAAAATATTTATAACAGTACTTTTGTAGACATAAAGAAATGGGGAAAATATGTTTTAGTTGATGGTTATTCAGTTTTAAATGTCTGTTAAAAACAACAAAAACTAAGGAACATACATCTCTTTTCTGAAACAGCCAAGTCTTGTGCTCAAGTGAAAGATATATCTATGCTAGTCAGCCCAGAGTTTTTGTCCCGATTCTGAAGTCCTTGAGAGGACCAAAAAGGAAGATACCTAGAAGATTCTCATCTACCTGCTTTTCACTCACTCACCTGGACAGGAGCACCTTGGGTTTCTTCCCTTGGGCCTCCATGGGGCTTCTCCTCTTTCCAATAGAGAGATCACATCAAATTTGGAAACAGGAAGCCCTATGTATAAGGAGAGAAGTGAAAAATTGCTAGGGACAGGAAGCAAATTCCCTCTAGTTCCAGAAAAGAGGGCAGCTGGATGGCACAGAAGGGAGGCAAGGGGAGCGCCAGAGTGTGCACCATTCTGTGATACAAGGGAAGGTAGCTCGCAGATCTGGTGAGGGCTCAGAAAGAAAACCAGTTCATTAACCGCTCTCAGTGTGAAGGTCAGACTTTCTCATCTACCTCACAGGGACTGGGATCTCGAAAGCGACTGATTAATCATCAGACCTTCATTAAGCATCTATTACATGCAGCCAGAGACTATGCTAGATTGTTCACATATGGGCAAAAATCATGAAGATGTCGCCAGAGAAGGACCAAGATTGGGAGCCTCTCGAAGACTGGACCAGGAAAGGTTCCTGGAAGGAGGAGGCAGTCCCCCAATGATTGAAGGCCTCATGGAGACAGGGGGTACCAAGTCAAGGTCCATGTTCCTGGAGAGGACGAAGGAGAATGACATGACCCCAGAGCTCTAGAAGTGGGCCATGGGGATCAGGCCAGGATGGTTTCTGGGACTTCCTGCTGAAATCTTTCAGCCAGGAAGTACTTATGTGGGAAGTAGGTAGACAAAAGTGCAAAGAACTAGGCCAGGGAGAGGTCAGGTTTAGCTAAGACATCATCCCTCCTGGCTTGACTAGTGCGATTTCCAGGCTCAGAGTAAAATCCATGCCAAAACTTCTGAAGAAAAGGGGGAGGAAAGGCTTTCCAGAGAGAGAAGTATCCTAATTCCCCAGAATCTCTGACCCAAGGCACAGGGAGCAGAGAAGCTGCAGCCTCGGGCTGGCACAGGGAAGCTGTCGGACTGCAATTCACAGCTCGGAAAGGCCTTTTGCCTGGGAGCACAGAGCAGGAGGACTCTGCACACTGTCCATAAAGGACTTAGGACCCTCCTGAAGGGATGAGCCCCAATCCAGAAGTTCTGCTCAGCATTTCAGGCAGCAAGGGAGACTGCCAAGACAGTCGCTAAGGGTCAGACCAAGCAGCTCACTTACCCAAGGAGACCAGGTTCTGGTAATTCTCCAGCATCACATCTCTGTACAGGGCCCTCTGGGCCGGCTCCAGGTACCTCCATTCTTCACGGGTGAAGTCCACAGCCACGTCCCTGAACATCACCGACTCCTGAGTCAAACACATGTGGGCTAAACCAGAGGCCGTTTCTCCAAATGCGGACATGAGCCACATTTGGTCTTAGACTCATGGACAGCATTTCTTTATTGCTCGTATCCACCCTAAAAAATCCTTCCCACCAGGAAATCTCAAGAAAATCATGTCTTTGAATCCTAAAGCCCCAAATCAGGATCCGCTTCTCACTAACACACTCTTTCCCATGGCAGTCACTGCCCTAGTAGAACCTCCTAGCAGCTAGGTCACGGCCTCCCTGCTAACCACCACCCTCTGGGCAGACGGTCTCAGGGGACAGGGTCCCCACTCGGCTGGTCAAGTTCAGAGCCTCTCCATTTCCAACTGTTAATGGCCCTTTACTCTCTCTTCTAGAGTGATCTAGCTGCTTCTTCACTGGAATAAGGCCGTGTCCAGACCATAAAATGCAACTATGAACAATGGCAGGGACGACTCTGTCCTCAGGGAGAGGTGACAGAAGATGGTGGTACTTTTTCTACTGTCAAATAAAGACTTATCCATGTCTCCTCAGGCTGGGTGATCCTTGTCTATATACCAGAAAACACCCAGCAGGCTTGGGCAGGGGGATTGTATCTGTGCAACCTGAGGCTCGCTGTCTCTTATCTTCTATTCTCCCAACAGAACTGGGCCACCTAAATTTTCAGTTATGTTTTTTGAAAAAAAAAATAGATTTTCAGGGCAGTTAGGTGGTGCAGTGGATAGAGCACCAACTCTGAAGTCAGGAGGACCTGAGTTCAAATCTGATCTCAGACACTTAACACTTCCTGGCTGTGTGACCCTGGGTAAGTCACTTAACCTCAATTGCCTCAGCAAAAAATATATATAAAAAAAAGAAAAGAAAAAAATGGATTTTCTTTGATAGCTTTTGTTTTGACTTTGCCTCTATTTCCTGTTCTATCCTTCCAACCTTATCTAGAGAATTATCTCTTAAAATAAGATTGCTATTGTGTTTTTTTAAAATAGAAGAAGGAAAAAAGAAATTCAGCAAACCTCATGAATGTATTGGAAAAACCAGACCCGATTACTCTGCTGGGCCCCCGTCTTTGCAAAGGAATAGGAAGAGGATTCCCTTCCTTCATCTTTGCTCTAAAACCTCATGGTTTCACAACATTCAGTCCTGACTAGTTTGTGCTGAGTCTTTCCATTCACACTCTTGTCTTTGCTTCCCCAGCCCAGCCCACTTCATGTTGCATTAGTTCATATTAGCTTTTCCATTTTTCTCTGTATTCTGTATCTGCATTGTTTGTGATAAAGAGAAAGCAAATTTGAACTTACCTGAAACCTGGCTGTGAGGAACCCCAAAGTCATTCCCTCTTCAACCTCCATGCTGCTGAATTGGTGAAGAACAGGGCATTGAACTGGATAAGCAGAAAGAAATTATGGGACATCGATCCTAAACCTAGGCTCCTAAACAAAGCCCTAGCCTTCTTTACCCAAGCCCTTCTTCATGGGCAATCCTACAGTCTAAATTAGTCCTTGATGGAACTTTTCTACTCATATTCCTGAGCTGTCATTCACTGCTGAAAAGAAGTTATGATAACATTTGTTGAACTAAATGTCTTCTAAATTCATTCTACCTTCAACTGAGCCTTCATTCTGTCAATCCTTTCCTTCAGGCATGTCATACAGTAGGCACTTAATAAATGTTTATTAAATTAATAGACTAGCTTGAAGAACCTTGACAGCTGTTAAAAGTGTGGATCATAACATCTGAAGGAGTTGCGGGGCAGCCTTTGCTGACACAGGTGTTGCGGACTAGGAATGAGATAAATTGGAGGCAGGGGAAGAGGAGAGAGGTCAGACAACACAACGACCTCTCAGTCAGAGAAGTCAAGGAATAGCAACTGCCTCTTAATCTCCTTGTATCATCCTCTTACATGAGGCAATCCATTCTAGGTTGGATCTCCAAGCAGCCACTGTCAGGTGGCTCCCGTGTATTCCTACAGCTCTCCCGTGTATTCCAACAAAAATGAATAATTTTGGTTGCGTGTTTCAATTTAAAACAAACCCCAAAACCTGAAAAAAATTTAGAAAGAACTTTATTAAGTCTCTTGACAGAAGACCATGGGCCGGAAAACGAGATGGTTCCCTCTCATCAAGTCTCTGTGAGGTTTACTCTAGCACTCAAACAAGAACACCAGCACATAAACTAACATGTACATCTTATGTATTGGGTCAATTAAGATGTATATCAGCAAATATAAAGATTCAATAAAAGTTGACAGAAACCAAAACACAAGGGAATCACAAATTTGGGTGCATCTAAAGCAAGACCTGGGTGAGTAATGTTTCTTTAAGTTATCATTGGCATTCCTGGAGAATCACTGAAATCAGTGTGACTTTCTTTTCTCATAAAGTTAATTTAAACAATATGATAATTAATGTTACAACATGTAACATTACATATGATAATTTAAAGTTTTTCCAAACAATATAACAAAGTATTTGTTCACATATAAAATTTAGTTTTTACCAAAAAAACCAAATGTAATTAATCTAAGTTTATAAGGAAAACAATTAACTAGAAAAAAATCTTTCTAGCAAGTTCTTTGAAAAAGGTTTCGTTTCTATGATATAAAACTGGGGAATGGCTGAGCCAACTGGGGTACGTGAGTGTAATGGAATATTATTGTACTTTAATAAATGAGGAATTAGATGATTTAAAAGAGACATGTAAAGACTTGTCTGGAATGATATGAGCACATGAATTGGGCAATAAGGTAAACCAAGAGAGCAATTTTTTAACCATAACATCAATATTATAAAAACAATTTTGAAGATTGTTACAAGATGAAGAATGAATTGAGCAATAGTAGAAGGATAATTCACGTAACAGCAATAACACTGTAAAGACAGCTTTGAGAGCTGTAAAAAGGTGGAAACTGAGTGGCTGCCCATCAGTTGGGGAATGGCTGAGTAAGTTATGGTATATGAATGTTATGGAATATTATTTTCTGTAAGAAACGACCAACAGGATGATTTCAGAGAGGCCTGGAGAAGCTTCCAGGAACTGATGCTGAGTGAAATGAGCAGGACCAGGAGATCATTGTACATAGCAACAACAATACTATATGATGATCAATTCTAATGGACGTGGCTCTCGATTAACAGTGAAAACAACACTTGTTCAGTGATGAAGAGAGCCATCTACACCCAGAAAGAGGGCTGTGGGTGCTGAGTGTGAAGTACAAAATAGTATTCTCACTCTCTGTTATTTGCTTACATTTTGTTTTCTTTCCCAGTTTTTTTCTCTTACTTTTTGATCTGAGTTTTCTTGTGCAGCAAAATAACTGTATAACTATATATACATATATTAGACTTAACATGTATTTCAACATATTTAACATGTATTGAACTACCTGCCAACTAAGGGAGGGGGTGGGGGGAAGGAGAGGAAAATTTGGAACAAAAGGTTTTGCAAGGGTAAATGTTGGAAAATTACCCATGCATATATTTTGCTAATTAATTAATTTTTTAAAAAGAGAGAGCTGTAAGAATGTAAGAATGCAATGACTACCATGAATGTGAAGGCCTGAGAACAGACATATTGTCCATCTTACCAGAGAAGTGAGAGAGGAAGGAGGCAGAAAGAAAAATTCATTTTTAGAGCATGGGCAATGAGGGAATTTGGTTTGGTTTGTTTTCAATGGAGTAGGAGGTAAGAGGAAAGGAAAATAGATTTCTATTCATTAAAAATTTTTTTTTAAATTAAAAAAATTAAAATATAACCCAATCACATAGCTCTCAATAATATTGTAATATACTGAATGCAAATAGGTTTCTGTACCACTAGCATTTTTTTTATTATAGCTTTTTATTTACAAGATATATGCATGGGTAATTTTTCAGCATTGACAATTGCCAAACCTTTTGTTCCAACTATTCCCCTCTTTCCCCCCACCCTCTTCCCCAGATGGCAAGTTGATCAATACATGTTAAATATGGTAAAGTATAAGTTAAATACAGTATATGTTTACATGTCCATATAGTTATCTTGCTGTACAAAAAGAATCAGATTTTGAAATAGGGTACAATTAGCCTGTGAAGGAAATAAAAAATGCAGGTGGACAAAAATAGAGGGATGGAAAATTCTATGTAGTGGTTCTTAGTCATCTCCCAGAGTTCTTTCACTGAGTGTAGTTGGTTCAGTTCATTACTGCTTTATTGGAGCTTATTTGGTTCATTGCTGAAGAGGGCCACATCCATCAGAATTGATCATCATATAGCACCGTTGTTGAAGTATATAATGATCTCCTGGTCCTGCTCATTTCACTCAGCATCAATTCGTGTAAGTCTCTCCAGGCCTTTCTGAAATCATCCTGTTGGTCATTTCTTACAGAACAATAATATTCCATAATATTCGTATACCACAATTTATTCAGCCATTCTCCAACTGCTGGGCATCTACTCAGTTTCCAGTTTCTGACCATTACAAAGAGGGCTGCCTATCATGTATTGAATAGAGATCTGACCTTGGAGTCAGTGAGATGTGGTCAAATGCTACTTCTGATCCATTCTAGTTGTGTGACGATGGGTAAAGTCATTTGATCTATTAGCGCTCCAAGTAGATTTTTAAGCCTATAAATTTAAAAATGAGTTGCCATTCTGCATTGGTTGAAATTTTCATATTGGGAGTACTTCACATTGATGAGATCATAAGTTTAGGGAAAAAAAAAACAAAAAAACCATGAGTGAATTTATGTATAAAAAAGTTCTTTGTTTTGATATTATTAGTTTTCATTGTCCCCAAATAGAATTCCGCTGTGGAATATGCTACAGGTTACTCATCTATTATAACCCTCAGATTTTTCAATTATTATGAAAATTAAATTTCCACAAAAAAAAAATAAACAAAGAGGGCTGCCACAAACATTCTTGCACACGTGGGTCCTTTTCCCTTCTTTAAAATCTCTTTGGGGTATAAGCCCAGGAATAACACTGCTGGATCAAAGGGTATGCACAGTTTGATAATTTTTTGAGCATAGTTCTAAATCATTCTCCAGAATGGCTGGATGTATTCACAATTCCACCAACAATGTATCAGTGTCCCAGTTTTCCCACATCCCCTCCAACATTCCGCATTGTCTTTCCCTGTCATTCTAGCCAATCTGACAGGTGTGTAGGGGTATCTCAGAGTTGTTTAATTTGCATTTTTCTAATTAATAATGACTTGGAACATCTTTTCATATGGCTAGAAATAGTTTCAATTTCTTTGTCTGAGAATTGTCTGTTCATATTCTTTGACCATTTATCAATTGGAGAATGGTTTGATTTCTTATAAATTAGAGTCAATTCTCTATATATTTTAAAAATGAGGCCTTTATCAGAACCTTTGACTGTAAAAATATTTTCCCAGTTTATTGCTTCCCTTCTAATCTTGTCTGCATTAGTTTTGTTTGTACAAAAACTTTTCAATTTGATATAATCAAAATTTTCTATTTTGTAGTCAATAATGATCTCTAGTTCTTCTTTGGTCATAAATTCCTTCCTCTTCCACAGGTCTGAGAGGTAAACTATCCAATGTTCTTCTAATTTATTTATAATCTCATTCTTTACACCATTAGCAGTTTTATCCTTTTTCAAGTTTTAACTTTGGGCATGTTATAATTTTAGTACATGTCATGTTAGCACAATACTACAAGTGCATGACCTATTAATAAATCTACGCACATTGACTGGGGGTAGGAAAGGCACTCTATAGTGAGAAAAATGATAGCGGTAACTGTAGGGGACAAAAAAAAATCATAACACCAGGTCAGTAATGAGATTCATTCATGAAAAACCTATTATGAGTCACCTACCGGGGGGAACAAGGCCTTATTGGCCCAGTGGATCAGCAGTGGAGGTGGGGATCAGCTACCAAAGATCTGGCCATTTGGGGTGATTTTTAAATTTTTATTTTTGGTCACAACAATGCACAAAGCTCTATCCACTGCAGTGTGGAAGGGACACACTCACCCCAACTTCTCCCAGCCCGCACTAAAAAAAAAAAGTCACAGGCCTTTACTGCATTTTTCATTAGAGTGTGAACTCAGGAGCTTAAAAAAAGATGAATATGCATGGATTTATTAATCATAAAGGACATTAATTTTATCCATAAATAAGAAAAATGAAACTTAGCTAGCTTTTATTATTTTAAAAATCAACCACTAAATCTGACTTTAAAAATATGCTTTGTCAAGAACTAAGTCCTTTTTCCCAAACCTTTCTTAGCTCAGATTTTAGGACAAGCTCCCTGGCCTCCTCCTCCACACCATTCCCCCTCCTTCCAGCCAGAGCTCCGGGAAGAACCCCCATCTGGCCCCCCAGCCTAGCCCTACTTCCAGACCCACTCCCTGAAGTGAAGGGAGCTATCACTCAGGAGAAGGGACCCACTTTCTTCCACACCTCCACCCAACTGCCAGTATCAGTAGAAACCAAAAGTCGCAGGGGTGGAGAACTCCCTCCATCCCCATCTTGCCTCCAGCCCCTGGGGAGCTGTCCAAGTGCTGACCCGCGCAGGAGGCTCTGTGCTCCACGGCTCCCACTATCAGCCACGGTCCCCATCGGGAGCCCACATGACGGCCCTGAGGCTGCACCCCAATGACTGGGGGTTCTCTCACAGTCCCCACCGGCCGGTGTCCCCCATTAGGACAGGACGCCTGTGTGGAAGCAGTGACTGAGCCCGGGTTTGCGGGAGGAAGTGCTGAGAATTCATTCACTCCCCTGGCCGGCCTCAGCTGGCAAAACCCGCGGGAGCGCAGAGCGGGCCCACGAGTGAACAAGGACGCCTCCTTGGAAAGGCTCAAATGCTGTTTCGGCTCCTCCCTCATCCCCAGGGAGCAATCCCGGCGGGGAAGGAAGGTCCGGCAGGACGGGAGGCAGCCGGGGCCAGGCAGAAGCGCCTGTACCGCAATCCTGGGGGGTCTCTTCCAATTGCCGACCTCGGGGAGCCCCTCACTCCTGCAAGCAGAGCTCTGGGCTCCGGCCCCCGGACCAGTACTCGAACAACAGCCCCCAACTCCCCGCACTCGGGACACTCGGGTCAGGCTCACACGGACCCAACCATCAAGAAGCCAAACACTGCTGGCCAGGGGGCCACAGGACGAGCATGGGAACAGTCCCGCCCTCAGGGGGCTTCCTGGGTGCGGATGGAGTCACGGCAGCCGGAGGAGGGGGGTGCTGGGGCCTCGGGTCCGAGAGTCACTAGGGAAGAGAGAGAGCATCCGAGGCAGCATCAGGACCCTCCCAGAGGTCCCGTGGGGCACTGAACGCCACCCAGAGCTCCTTCCCGCCAGACCCGGCGGGACAGAGCCCAGAGCAAGGAGGGGATCCGCCTTTGGGGGAGGGGGCGCTTCCCTGAGCCCCGGGGACGGGAAGACCCTAGGGTGGGGGGTTGAACTCCCTCCTCGGCGGCTGCTGAGGGCGCAGCAGGAGTGAGGCGCCGGACCTGGTGGCCCAGGACACCGCCCATCCCTCACGCATCCCCGGGGCCCGCCGGGGGCCCGCCTGCGGCCTGGAGGTCTCGAGGAGGGGATGCGGGGCCTCCGCCCGGGAGAAGAAAGGGCCCGGTCCAGTGCAGACGGGGGGGTCAGAGAGCGGTACGAGAAGCCGCCGGTGTGGACAAGCGGCTGCTCCCAGGGAAAAGACGGACCCGTGGGCGGGTCCCTGGGAGACGCGGCCGATTGACCGAGGGACGACTGATGGGAACCGCGTGTCTAGACCGGAGAAAGAGGGAGAGCTTCAAGGCTTAGGGAGAGACCACGAGGCCGCGGGAGGTCGGGCCCGCGCATCAGCAACGCCAGCCCAGGCTCACACCTGCTCCCACACCGGGGCACGCGCGCTCCTCAGCCACGCCCATGTGGGCACACACTCTCCCTCGCGGGTGTGCGGGGGTGAGGCGTCGCGCCTGCGCACTCGCTCCGTCCCCTACCTTTCCCCTCCCCCCAGTCTGGCTCTCGGACCCGCGCCGCCCGCAGCCCAGCCCTCACCTGACAGATTGCCGGGCTCAGGCTCTGCGAGCCCCAGAAGGACCACTCCCACAATGCATCCGGCTAGGGAAAGAGGGTCGAGTCATGCTTGGGGATGGGAGGGGGGGGAAAGCGAGAAAGATGTGTCTTCAGATGCATCCTGGGAAATGGAGTCCGGGAGCTGGGAGGCGGCCTGGGAGCGCCGTGCGCGTGCGCATCTCTAGACCTCCCCCTCCCCTCCCGCCCCAAGCTGGAGTCTCTGCGCCTGCGCTCTGGGCGGGGCGCCCTTGGCTTCCTTGGCCTGTCCCCTCCACTCCCCCTCCCCTGCCCCGTCCAGTTTGTGTTATTTCTGTCCCGAAAAAGGCCTACTTTTCCTAACCTTGTATTAACAGACGTGCGGGTCTCAGGAACCCCCGGGGTCTGCGTGTGCGGGGGTCTGTGCCCGAGGCGCTGGGGGGAGGGGGAGGGGAACATCTTCCTAGAGAGACATGTATGTCCTGTCTCCCTGGACACGCGTGTGTGAATGTGCGGTCACGCGTGCGGTCCGCCTTACTGCGGCCGGGCTCAGGGTCTGCTAGAGCCTCCAGATCTTCTTCTACAGAACTGGCTGCCCCTCCCCCACCTTGTACTGCTGCAATTGGGTTTTTCCAAACAGAAGCAGCTGCTCTTGGTCAGAGAAACGCAATCACACCTCGGAGACCGGCTGGGATGGCAAAAAGATAATGACGGATGTTGGAGGGGATGTGGGAAAACTGGGGCACTGATGCCTCGTGGGGGAGTTGTGAAGGGATGCAGCCCTTCTGGAGAACAATCTGGAACCATGTGTCTCTACTGGGCCTGTGTCCCAAAGGGATCTTAGAGGAGGGAAGGGGACCCACGTGTGCAAAAACGTTTGTGGCAGCCCGGCTTGCAGTGGCCAGAACTGGCTGCCCGTCGGCTGGAGAGTGGCTGAGTAAGCTGTGGTATTGAATGTGATGGAATATTATTGTTCTATAAGAGACGTTCATAAGGATGATTATAGAGAGACCTGGGGAGACTCACATGGACTGATGCTGAGCAGAACCAGGAGATCCTTGTACACGGCAACAAGAAGATTATAGGATGATCAATTCCGGTGGCCGGGGCCATCCTCAGCAAGGAGATCATTCAAACCAATTCCAATTGTTCAGTGATGGACAGAGCCTCTGCACCCAGAGAGAATCATGGGAACCAAGTGTGGATCACAATGTAGCATCCTCACTCTTTTTGTTGTTGTTCACTTGCATTTTGTTTTCTTACTCATTTATTTTCCTTTTTGATCTGATTTTTCTTGTTCAGTAAAATACTTCTATAAATATGTGAATATATGTAACACATATTTTAACATGTATAACGTATATTGGATGGCTTGCCCCCTGGGGGGAAGGAGGGGAAAATCTGAAACACAAGGCTATAGTGTGTGTGTGTGTGTGTGTGTGTGTGTGTGTGTGTGTGTGTGTGCTAGGAAAGGGATTACAATGGAATTAGGAAGTATTTAAGAAAATAATGTTACATTTTCAAACTATAAATATGTTCCAGACCCCTGGTGTCAACCTCAAAAAGAAACAGGGGCGTTAACCCCTCAGTTCCCTCAGAGGGAGCCATCGATCACCATCGCTTATGTCCTCTTGTATTTGTATCTATTTTAAATCATTTCCCAATTACGTTTTCATCTGGTTTGGCAGCATCCCGGAGTCAATTGTATGAAGCACCTCTTCCATAAGCACCATCATGGCGGGGCCCAGGGCTCACCTGACAGAAGATTTCCGAGGGCAGAATCCATTCCTGGAGGGCCAGATGGATCTTGAATCACCAGAACTTCTGAATCACCAGTTCCATTTCATTCCAATATGGAACCGAAACTGCTCAGGGTGAGGTGGAGGAGGGGGCAAGTCATCCCTTTCCTCCCTTTGCTCATCCAGACCTTTGGAATTATCTCAAGATGGGCATGGACAGCTCAGAGGAAGGAGTGTCCCTGAGTCTTGAATAATAAAGGAAAAATAAAGAAAATTCCCATTACATTCCACTTCCCTTAATGCAAAATGAGAATCAGTGACAGGACATGAAGTTGCTTTTTGTAGTAGTCCCGATCCTCCTGTTGGGGCCAGTCACTGTCTTCCCTTCATATGGGAGAGTAGGATTGGATAAATTGTGGGACTAGCAAAGATCTGGCGGTCTCCCCCATTGGAACAGACCATTCACATCGGTGACTTGGTCGAGGCAAAGGCTGGGATTTCTTGGTCCTTCCATAGTCTACCTTCCACTTGGGAAGAAAGGAGAGGAGTCATAGATTCATGGTCATGGTATCATTTTTCATCTTTTAATTCCACTTATTAATTTTTATTATTGGAGCTCAGAATCACTTATCCTATAGTGAATCTTCTAACTATACTTTAATCTGTTACTTGATTGAGTTTCCCTATAGAATTTGATGAAATAAAATTAGGAGATTATGGAACCGGCTGAATACCTGGCCTATGGAATATGAAAATTGACTTAAGACTTCAAATATTCCCCGGGTAAGAAGCTGGAAGAAGTATCCCAATTGCCCTCTGTTGCTTGGTAACGTGCAAATCTCCCCTCTCAATCAGCCCCATCAGGAATTCTCTAAATACAATTTAATCTATAATTTGACTTAGTTTAATTCTTTGGTCAGTTTGGGTTTGTCTCCATAACATGAGATTCTGATTCTGCTTAACTGAATTTATAACTTTGAAAGAAGCATAGGATGGTGATTGTCTCTTTTTTAAACTTATAGCCTACAAGGATATGAGATTGTAATATTTAAAGGAATCATTTCTTTGTTACATCGAGAGAATCCTTCTTCGAATCCTAATCTTGGTTCAGGGGTTATTTTTCTACTCCTCCCCTGCCCCAAAGTGTACTGGGAGGTAGCTTGATTTCAGCAGCACCAACCCCACATGGACTCAAAGAGGAGATATTTCTCCCTTAACATCATCAAAACAAGCCAGGCAGCTCTCCAGAAAGGCAATGGGCAACCTCTTCAAGCCACTTGTTAAATATGTTAGAGATCCTCTCCCTGGATGGGTGGGATCAGCTGGCTGCTAAGGTCCTGTCTCCCTCTCAAAGGCTGGGACTCTGTAACTTTCACTTCATTTGAACTCATTTGATGTATGTTAGATCCAAGAAAAGGGAATAATTAGAACTTAGCTTTATATTTTAGTTCAATGCCTCCTACTTAAATATTCAGGGTCCTAATTCTCACCTGCCTGGGTACCCTAGCTAGGAAGTTGTAAGGAATATTGTGGGAGTGTAGTCATGCTTTTTATTTTTTTTCCCTAAAGTCTCTTTCAATTATCAAACGATAGGATTCACGTTAATTAATTAATTAAATTAGAGATTTTTATCTTGCCCGCATTGAGTTCAACCTTACAAACTTCAAGCAAGGATTCTTAACCTGGGACCTTAACTTGTAAAAAATGATGTTTTGATAGCTGTGTTTCAATATAATTGGTTTCCTTTGTCATTGCCTTAAAAACTCTTCTGAGAAGGGTTCTACGAGAGTTCACAACACACACAAACACACACAAAGAGAAGAAACCCAAGGGAATTTTGAGGACCTCCTTCATTTCATTCTTTGGATTCACAACTATGATTTTTCAGAGCTGATTTCTGCATTAAAAAAAAAAAACAAAAAACCACACAGACACACAAAAATACAAGTAGTACTTTGATGAGCTCCAGTCCAATTCCTCAGAGAAGGGAAACTTGCAATTGGTTCTTTCAGAAGTGACGTCTCCTTCCCTTATCCCCCAGCCTTGGAACCAGAGCCACCTCTTTATACCATCAACAGAAGCCCATTCAGTCTAGACTGCTGAATCAGCCTCGAGGTAACTTCTGAGATAAAACTTGGAGGAAAAACAAAGGTACGATTTCTTGGATTTCTAGACTCAAGCTCTCGGGCTTCAGAACTCAGGCTTCATTCGTCTCTTAAAGAGAAATATATAAATGGAAAGGCATGGAGAGGGGAGAAAGCATTTTTTAGTCATTATATTCAACTCACTCTTCTATAAAAATAATGAGAGATGGTTTTCATAGAGAGATCTAAGCTTTTAGCCATCACTACCTCCTTGGTAGAGCTGCCAGAAATGTATTTTTATGGTCTATTGGTTTCTTTCTAATAGAGGATTCTATGATATCAGTGTTGGAGCAGATCCAATGTGATTAAGGGATGTTAAAAAGCATCAATAAAAAAATTAATTTATTTTAAAGAAATGTATGGAGAGGAATGACAGGTTTCTTCCTCACTTATTGGACAGCTAACATTTCCAGGGAAAAGGAGATGTCAGTGTTGGAGGAGATCGAGTGTGATTAGGGAAGGGATGAGAATGTAAAAAAGCATCAATAAAAAAATTTAAAGTTTAGTTTAAAGAAATGTGTGGAGAATAATGACAGGTCTCTTCCCCACCTGTTGGACAGCTGACACTTGGGCCTTCCAGGGAAAATGAAGTTGAGCATCGTCAGCCAGTTCTTGCTCTGGCTGCTCCTGGGGACTTTCACAGGTGAGTCGTGGGAGACGCAGAGTGAGGGAAGCTCCGGCTCCGAGTCAGGGAAGCCCAACTCAGAGCGGATGCTAGATTTTCAGGAACTTTGTAGGCCTGTGCAAGCCATCGGCTTCCTCCTTTGCAAAACCAGAGTAATGATAAAGGGAGGATCGTTGAGCAAGGGCTAGAAGGGGACTTCGAAGACGTCTAGTCCATCCCCCTCCTTTTACCATGAGGTGCCCCCTGAGCCAGTGACTTAGACTAGGCTAAAAGGCAAAGAAACAGCTCCCGCCCTCGGAAACTTACATAGAAAATGATTTTTAAAATAGATCAGCTTCAATATAAAGATATAAACATGTTTTTAAATATAAAATATATGCAAATAAAGCTCCTTCAGATTTACAGATGGGGAAACTGAGTCCCGGGGAGGTCAGGAGCCTCCTTTGTACTTTTCCCAGGTTTCCCGAGTAGGGCGTCTTGGTTTTTTCCCACTCAGGTGAAAGAAGGTGCAGGAAGTGCTTTGTGAGAAGCCTTGAAGGTTTCTGTTTCTGGCCCGTCCAGCCGCCTGGCGCTGCTTTCTTTAAGGTGCGGGGCCAGACTCAGCCTCCCTTCCTGGCTGCCATGTCGCCGGCCCACGTCCCTGGCTTGTGCTTGAGGGATTCCTTCTGACGGCTCAGGAAGCTGACCCAGAGCTAGCTGTCAATCCCGGCCTTCCCATTCCTGGAGATCCCCCTTTGCGTGCCGCCCCCCCCCCCACAGTGACTCATTTCTTCTTTCCTTGTAGGTGCCAAGCCAGTCCAGGAGGAAGCAGGTAATGGAAGGGCTCGTGTTTCTTCCAGGGCGTGGGGGGTAAAAGACAGAATAGCAGAATAGAAAATGGGTCAGATGGGGGAGGGGGGCTAGGAAGGGGGAAACATTCCATCTTATTTTAGGCAGATTAAAATAATAGCCACAATGAAGTCAGATGCACATTGTCCTCGGTGTCTATGCAGTCACCGGATCGTACCCGACTGGAGTCAGTCGGCTCTGGGCAACCTGGGAGGTCAAGTTGGAAAGAAAGCACGGGGGTGATGCCTTAAATAAAGAGGGAGAGAGAGAGAGAGAGAGAGAGAGAGAGAGACGGAGAGAAAGAGAGAGACAGACAGACAGACACACACACACACAGAGACAAAGACAGAGAGAGAGAAAGAGAGAGAGAGAGAGAGAGAGACAGAGAGAGAGAGAGAGAGAGAGACAGACAGACAGACAGACAGACAAACAGGGAGGGAAAGGGGGTGGATTAGGAGGGCTCCCTTCTAACTCTAGAGGAAAGATTCAGGTTCGCTCGATTCTTCCCAGAATTTCTGTTTTAAAAGCGGTGCCAGAGAGAGTGAAGAAACATTGATGGTGGAGTTCAGTCACAGGGTTTGGCAGATCTGCGGCCAAGAAAGCTCTTTTGGCCCAGTACCTGAAGCCAAAGTAGCCAGTAATTAAGTCATCAGTGAGGCAGCTAGGTGGCACGGTGTACAAAGCAGCAGGTCTGGAGCCAGACCCGAATTTGAGCCCAGCTTTGGATACTTAATGGCTGCATGATTCTGGCTAAATCACTTCACCCAGCTTGCCTCAGTTTCCCCATCTGTAAAATGAGCTGGAGAAGGAAATTGGCCTCCACACTAGATCTCTGCCAAAAAAAATTCCAAATGGAGTCATGAAGTGTCCGACACAATAATAAGGATGGACTAAATTTTACACTGTGTGTCCGGCTCTGGTCTAGACACCAGATGTACAAAAACTGGACACAACCAAAATCTCTCAAAGAGGTGACATTCTGGGCACGAATAGGGATGTGCAGAACATATGTGCAAGGAATACAGGGTCACTTGGGGAGGGAGGGCTCCAGGGTCCCCCCTCTGAGGGGATCAGGGAAAGCTTCATGGGCAAGGAGCTGCTTGAGCTAAGTCTCAAAGGAATCAGTTATCAAGAGGCAAAAATGGGAAAGGACCAGACTTAGAGCCAGAGTCCCAGTTCTGGTCCCTTTGTGGCCATCCCTCCCCTGTCTGGTCTTGGGTGAGTGGACTCATCAGTCCAATGGGGGGGAGATCAAATGGAAGGTCCCTCCCCACAAATGTAAGAAGTTGAAGATGCATTGGCCACTTGGATGGGCTCTGATTTCCCACCATTCTGTTAGGACACATTGTAACTCCCCCACCCCCTCCTGGAGTGCCACAGACAGGGCAGCGGGCAGCACTGGTCACCCGGGGACAGCTGCGTGTCGGGCAGCGGGGTTCCTGGCCGCGTCCCCCTCACCCTGAACAGCCCAGCTCCCTTCAGGAATAAATATTTTCTTCCTGGAGAATGATTTGCTTTTGCTGAATGTCAAACTGCAGGAATCTGTCCAAGACAAAGGGTCAGCAGATTGACTTCCTGTCCCAGAGAACTGGCCCCAACTCCCCTGTCCTCACTCTGTGGGTCCCGAGACTGTCTGACAGAGCCGGGGACTTTAGCTCGGTTTCTTCTGAATGTTAAAGAGCCGATATTACCGTCTTCAAGTAGAAGGCTCTTGCCATTGCTCCATATGGCCTCATTGATCCTATGCACCTCTAGCTTTTATGAAAGCCCTTGTCTGGATCACTGGTTCTGACTTGCCTCCATTGGGACAGAAATGGCTTTCTGGTAGGAACAGGCTTCCCTCTCACCTCAGGATGGCCTCCGACCAGTGGCCTTTTCTGAAGGAGCTCCTGACTTATTGACCATGAGGAAACTGAAGAAGAGCATCCCAGGTGGGATTTGAACCCGGGTTCTTCCTTTCCAAAGTTGGCAATCTTTCCTCTAGACCACTCTGCCTGATGAGGCCGGGTCCCAAGGCTTTGGGATATCCAGCAGCCCCTCCCACACCTTCGGACACTCTGGTTAACTTTGGAAAGGAACAACACAGTCACCCATCTATTTTTGTGTCTGCTCTGCAAGAACAGGGACCAATTTATTTTTTTTTCTCTGTAGGGCTAGCCTTACCTTACCACAGGTCTAGTACACAATAGGCATTTAATAAATGCTTGTTTGTTGATCAGTTGGTAAGCCTGGCCAAGTTCTTCCAGGGAAGGCAAAGAACCTCTATGAGTCTCAGTTCCCCTCTTTGTAGAACAGTTATTTCAGAGATTCCCTTCCCAGTCCAGGGAGATGAAGCCCTAAAGGAATCATTGGTGGCCCCAAGCCATCATTCGCACTCTGCACCTCTATTAGTGTTATTTGTTCCTCCTCCCCTCCTTCATCCCGTTTCTCTCCATTCCTGAAGGTTTGAGACCCTCTCCCTCCATGAAGCTCCAGCTCCTGCCAGTCTCCCACCAGGGGCACTTAGGGGGAAGATTGGACTTGGAGTTGGGAAGTTCTGAATTCAAATCTTGCCTTAATAGTTTTCTTATCTGTATAATGGGGATAATAATACCTCCCACATCCCAGGGGTCTTGTGAGGCTGCAATGAGATATGTGAAGTGCCTTGCAGATCTTGAAGAACCACAGACATATTCATTATCGTTATTATTATTCTCTCACATCCTGTGATCCTTTTTTGGACAATACATACAAGCACTTAATTATATTTTATTTTGTATCGTTCCTTTCTGGTCCCACATATGTAGTTCTTTTGTTGTTGTTGTTCGGTCACATCTTGGCAGAGATGCTGGCGTGGTCGGCCATGCCCTTCTCCAGCTCATTTGACAGATGAGTAAACTGAGGCAGACAGGATGAAGTGACTTGCCCAGAGTCACAGAGCCAGTAAGTGTCTAAGGCCGCATTTGACTCTGCTCTTCCTGACTCTGGGCCTGGCACTGTATGCACAATGACACCCCCTAGCTGCCCCAAATATGGGTTTTATCTCCCCCAAGTCTGGGAGTTCCAAATATGGCAGAATTGTGTCTTCTGCTGTTGTGCTCATCAAAATAACTCACGTTTGGATAAATGAACTTCAGGGTTGGCAAAGGTTCTGCCCCCGAGGTAAACCACATAAGAAGTACTGTCCCCATTTCACAGATGGGCTAACTAAGATTTAAACCTGTGAAGGTGACATATCTAAAGTCTCAAACGCAGGTTTTCAATATCCTTGGCATTAAATCAAAAATGATTCTAAATCTGCCCAGGGGAGGAGAAGAAGGCATTACATCATTACATCTAAACCTGTTCCTTGAGTGGCAGTGTAGCCCAGGCAGAGTGGGCAGGGCACAGGGCAACCACTCTGGGACTCAGTTCTTCCTCTGTAAAATGGGGAGACTGGACTAAGGGGCCCCACATACCCCTCCCACCTTTAATGTTCCTCTCCACACTCTCCTCTGGGCATCTATCCTGCTGTGAGTGGGGCCGGCTGGGGGCACGGGGCACAGTGGGTGAGACTGGGAGGCAGAAGAATCGAGTCTGCCGGCCGGGTGACCGTCCACATCCCTGAATATTTCTGGAGCTTTCTCACCCGAGGAGACTAATCACCCCCACCTCCAAGGCTTGTTACGAAGACCAAATTTATATAAAAAATTTGCCAACTTTAATTCGCTCTGTAATTGTTATGACGATGATTATTTTCTCTTTTAATCAGATCCCTTTGCAGAGCCGCCAGCCTTGCCCTACTGGCCTTTCTCCACTTCAGACTTCTGGTCCTATGTCGAATACTTTCAGACTCTGGGAGCGTACTACCAGATCGATGATATGGCGCGGACCTTCTTTGCCCATTTCCCCCTGGGCAATACCCTGGGCTATAATGTCCCGTATCAGGAAGACTGACCCAAACAGAACCCTAGAACAGGGCCCAAGAAATCCCTAATTTCCTTTCTTCTCAAACTGCATGATCACCCATAAACACTTAGTAAACACTTATTGATTAAATTCAAACGATGCTTCTTGGGGGGCCCCCATCATCAGTACAATGTCATTTCCCTCTTTGTCAAGCTCCAAATGATCCAGTCTTGCTTTTTTGGAGCAAAGTTTGTGCTAAAATATTAATAAAACAATTTTTAATGGACCATTGCCTGGCATTTTCTTGGGTGAAAATATGAGCTGAGGAAATCTCAAAAGCAGGAAGATGCCATCAATGGGCAGCTTGATCTTAATTATACCCCTGAAAGCTTAATGTTTGGATGATGGGAGTGGTGAGACCCCCGAGCCTCTGCCCTGGTCAGACTAAATCTGGAGGAGGGCACAGACCCCATTCTAAGGGATGCCGATGAACTCCACACAGGTTAGAGGAACAGAACGAGGTGGGGAGGGTTCTAGACTCCACATCAGATGAAGAATGGTGAGGGCGATAGGGATGAAGAGAAAGGAGGTGTTCTAGGGATCTCCCCTGAGCCTGAAGGCTGTCATAGAGAAGAGGAAAGAGCCCTTCTGTGGCTCCAGACAATAAGAGAGGAAATGAAGATGCTGCCCGGGGTAGATTTTGGTTCAAAGTGAGGAACATCTCAGCCACTGGGACCATTAGGGAGTAAGTGGGTCGCTGCTGCCAGAGATTGTGAGGTCCTGTCCAACAGAGCAAACGCCCAGGATGTGTTGGAGGAGCCGGCTGTGCTGGAAACCCATTGGGACATAGGCCAGATGGCTGCCGTTGGACTCAAAGACTAGCCCTGACACTACTGTTTGACCTTAGGCTAATCACTTTCATTCTTTGGGCAAGGGGGGGGGGAAGGAGACATTGGGAAACAAAGCTAGCAAGAACGAAGCCAGTGGAAATCCATAACCCCCTTGGATGATACCTTGGGAGAACTCCATGGCTCCTGGGCACCTGCTTTGAATACCTGGAGCCTGTCCCATGCGTCCTGCCCCAGGTGATGGCTTTAGGGTAGCAGGAGAGTCACTGGCTCTCCATCCAAGAAGTCACACTGGGCCTTTCTCTTTTTCTTACCAAGCCATAGAACGCTTCAAAGTTTTTCCCTCCTGCGTCCTTTTCCAGAAGACACTCAGTTGGCTTGATTTCTGATTTTTATTCAGCAAGTAAATATTTGGGCAAAAGGAAATAGTAAAAAAAAAAAGACAAGAGTCCACAGTGCTTGAATACTGGGCTTACAGTTTAAATCTGGAAATTATTCTTCAGCTGCTTCGTTTCATCTGGGTATATACCATGAGAGGTGACATGTTCAAAGTCCAGAAATACCCGGATTTTTTCCACTAAGGTTTTTTTTGGCTCCTGCTTCTGCTTCTTGCATCTCCTCTCATTACCTGCTCGAGCTTTTTAATTTGATCAGACTTCAATAACACTGGGAAGCTTAGGGTGGGGGAAAGTCTGACATAATATAGCTTTTAAATTTACTCTTTTCTCTCTCCATCTCCCTTCCACAGTATCCATAAGCAAACCGGACCCTTTAAGGATATAGCAATTTAATGACAGCCCCAGCGTAGGGAAGACATGAGCCAGAAAGACTTCAAATTTAGGGAAACCACAGAAAGGTGGTGCTTTAGGAAAGTCGGAGAGGTGAGTTTGGGCCAAATCTCATGCAAGGACTAAGGAAGAAGAACGCTAAATACGGTAAGAAACCAAGCCACTTCCCCCTTCTCCTAAATACAATTATTTGTTTCTGGTTTTATAAATTCTTCAATGAAATGACAATGAAATAAAGTGCTTTGCAGACTTGTAAAGCGTTATAGAAATGCTAGCTGTGCTTTATATGTGCGTGATATAGCTACATTTTTATAAAAACCCCTATTTAGCTGTAAGTAGAAAAAGTGATTCCAATGCCCAGGACCATTATTTTGGGATTAACTAAACTGGGACATTGTGCCCATGTGTCCATGATGGACGTGGCTTTTTTCAACAATAAAGTGATCAAGGCAATTCCAATAGACTTAGGATGTACAGTGCCATCAGCATTCAGAGAGAGAACCACGGAGACTGAATATGAAATGAAGCACCGTATTTTCACCTTTTGGTTGTTTGTTTGCTTGGGTTATTTTTCCTTCTTGTGTTTTTTTTTCCCCTTTTGATCTGATTTTTCTTGCAGAGAATGATGAATATGGAAATACGTTTAGAAGGATTGCACATGTTTAACCTATATTGGATTACTTGCTATCTTGGGCAGGGAGAAGAAGAAAGGGAGAAAAATATGGAACACAAGGTTTTGCAAAGGTCAATGTTGAAAACTATATTTGGAAAAAGAAAATAAAAAAAGAAAGAAAAGAAAAAAGCTTTGAAGTATCCTTACATATCCATCAATCAGCATTTATTAAGCACCTACTATGTGCTAGGCACTTTGTTGCCCTCAAGGAGTTGACAATCTAATGGAAGAGACAACATACAGACAAATATATACAAAGCAAACTACGTATAGTTTACAAATAATTAAAAGAGGAAACAAACAGTTATTTGGAATAGAATTTGACCTGTACTTTGTCTTTGTACCTGTCTTTGAAAATCAGGAACCACTGAAAACCTAAAGTGGGTTGAGCTAGGTTAAAAATTAAGTTAAAAAGCAACTAGGTGGTGTAGTGGATAGATCCATTCTCAGAGACTTCATAGCTGTGTGACCCTGGGTAAGTGACTTAACCCTTTTTGCCTCAGTTTCCTCACTTGTAAAATAAGCTGGAGAAAGAAAAGGCAACCACTTTGGTATTCTTGCCAAGAAAATCCCAAATTGGGTCATGGAGAGTTGGTCATTTCTGAAGAGACTCAAAAGCAAAACACACAGTCTTACCTCTGTAGAAATTAAAATTGAGCCACAGAAAAGTAAGCATTGTTCACAAAGCGAATGATTGACTAAGGCTCCACAAAAATAAAATGTATGGAATTTTAAAAACATGTTCTCATCTAGAAACTTAAAACAATGGGCACTAGAGCCTGGCAAGGGGAAGAAGGGAATTCAGTTTGTCTGCAAAATTTGGTGTGTGGGATGTAACCACCAATTACTCTTCTTTCAATTCAGTTAGCAATAAAATATCTTGTTTTCTAGCTAATAAAATGTCACATGACATTTAAGCCAAAAGGATGCATCTGATTCAGTTCCAGCTCCAATTTATTCATCAAACCAGTAGAAATGTCCTTTCCCCATCTATGATTTAATTTGCCTTCATCCTCTTGCTATAGATATCTTTAGTGTCTGATGAGATCATATACGTAGGATGCTTGTAAAATACAAAAGCATTAAAGAAAGAGTGAACTATGAGTTTTATCTATGGTTATTATTACTGTAATTTAATTATCACAAATGTGTGCTGATCCAAGATTTGTCCCTAAAGAGCATCGTACGGAATATCAGTATTTAAAACTCCGTACGTCTCTTAAAGCATTCTTATATTTTGTAAAATAGGATGACTGCCCTTCTTTTTGGATAGTCAAGTCTTCAGCCATAGCTCCCTTGAGCATTTCAGTAATTCAACACATATAACAGGTATTTATGCAGTATTTTCCCATAGCTATGTGTTTTAGAGGACAAAATGCATATGATTAATGAGACTAATTTCTTCCATTAACAGTGCTCCAATAAATAAATTGTTTATGTGTTTACCTACCTCATCTTCCACTTAATTTTATTCTTGTTTGGAAATCAGGTCCGCCCCCATGAGAAATTAATGTTGTCCGTTATGATATTCAAAAGAAGTCCATGATTAAATTGCACAACTGTGTTTGTTTTTTTAAAAAGAACTAAACTAAAACGGGCACCTCTTTTTGGAAGCTGTGTGAATATTTACCTAGAATGAATAGTTATTGGGACAAAATGCATGAATGCTTGAACTCTGGACACCTACTGTGCTCACTGGGGAGCAGTGGGCAGCTGAACAAGGGAGCCTGATGCTTTGAGCAACCCAAGTGTTCTCCAAAGAATAACAAACAGATCTATTTTCAAATATGGTTTCTGGCAAGATTGTTGGTATTTTTTGCTTGCTTTATATTTTGAAGTTTATGACTGAAATAAAAGAGACAAGAGCATTTTTATGTGTTTCTCTAAGAGTCTGTAGGAAAATATTAATCTGGACTTAACGTCTTCTGCAATATGGTTGCAACATGGCAACCATACTTGGCAACATGGTTCACTGGAAAGACGGCTGGACTTGAAGTTATGGGGTCTGAGTTCTAATTTCAGCTCTGCTACTTGCTATCTATCTGACATTTAACCTCGTTCAACCTGGTTTCTTCATCTGTAAAAATGAAATTCAATCAGATGCCCCTAAGACACTTTTGAGTTGGAGATTTACAATTCTATCATTTGTGTCATAAATGAACCTGTTCAAATGCATCAAATCCCGCCTCATACACATACACACCTGATATGACTTTTAAAAAAGATTAGACTAGGGCTGGAAAGGACCTTAAATGATATTATAGGTGAGGGGACTGAATCCTAGAGACCCTGACCTGATCATGTGGATGTAATGGAAGAAGAGGTAGGATTTGAATCTGGGTCCTGACTCCCAAACTCCCACTCTTCTACTACGTCATCCTTCCCTTGTTTGTTGCTATTGTTTGCCCTTCCTTTTGAAGAAGGACAAGGAAATAAGGGAGTATCCCTGGCAATGTGTTCATTCCAATCTGCATTGGCAGAGACTCTGCAATAAAATAACCCAATCCCAGCCCTCAAGAAAGCAGCTCGGAGCTGTGCTCAAGAAATCACTGGAGCCTTTCAATGTTGTTTTCCTGTGTATTATTGTGGAAATGGTATAAATTATTTCCCAGTTCTAACACAGAATCTCATAAGCATCAAAAAAAAAAAAAAAAAAACCACACTTCATAGCAAGGTCTTCTTTGCTAATAGAATGACTCAAGTTCACCTGGAGAAAAGCCCACTTTCTCCAACTTGAGTTGCCCTCTCCATCCCTGGCACTGTGGGCACAAGGACTGCATTAAGAGAGAAAAGAATACTGGGGAAAGTGTTGTAAAAGAAGGGACATAGTATAACTTTTTTCCTGAGAGAAAAGAAAGACAATTTTCCTCTGTGAGAGGACTGTTAGCCACCCATCTCGTGAGAAACTTTCAGTTTTTAATGATTATTTTTGTGAAATTGCATCTGTGAAGAATCCATGAAAGGACACGATTTCGTTTTTTGCAAAAGTACTGAGTTCGAGTCCTATTCTATAAAGAGATATCCCATAGAGAATTCTAGAGAGAATTGGAATACCATTCCAAGAAAATTACCATCCTGTTTCCAAGGTTGAGTCAGAGATGGGGGCAGGAGAATAATTTGTTCCATCTTTCCCCTGCCCTTAAAAAGCCCAGAGATGACTCTGGGGATTTTTCTTACTGTTGGCACATGGCAAAGATTTATTATTTGCTATTATAAAATAACACGAGCCATAACACTGATGTTGTCTAAACAAAGACCAAAAAGGCTGAGATAAGGAAAGAAGTTTAAGAGAAAAGCTGATTCTTCAGGTCAACTACAATAAGACAGGGGTAATTAAGACTTTTCTTCATTTTTATTAATTTATAAGACAAATATCTTTTTATTTGACTTAGAATACAGACTGAAAATTTCTAGGAAAATGAAGCAATAGCAGGAAAAGTGAGGCGAGAGTTAAAGTAGCTTTCAACTGTTATACACGGCAGACACTCCATCTGGGTTACCCCAAGTTGAGTATCTACATGGTGGTTGTTTTTTGATAGATGGAAATCACAGAATATAATTATTATACGTAATATCTCTGAATTGATTAAATAAACAAAAGCTATAAAAAGTTTGAGAAGTCAAGCTTTTTCTAAAATAACATGAATAAGCTTGAGGTGACATGACTGTAAGGATTGTCACGCGAAAGGTTGTCAAGTTCAATGGTTTGAACCTGCAGGAAAGCCCTGACTGCCCCCAGTGTCCTGGATTTTATACTTAGGAGACCAAAAAGTTGATCTATCAGTAGAACTATCAGTAGATCAATCCTAGTCCTCAGACCCATTGTCTTGAAGTCAGTTTCACGTTTGTTGGTTAGTGGCGGTAGCTGTTTTTAAAGGTATAACCAGCCCAGTTATATGGCAGGGACCCTAGGTTTGTAAAACTAGCCTGGTCTGTTTAGAGCAGGACTGAAAACTGAGCTCACCCCCATATCGAAGAGCTTCCAGAAGATACTCCACATCCCTTCCAGCAGTTCACCCGTTATCTTTCCATCTGCCCTGATGCTGAATCCTTCTCCTTGCATGAAAAAGAATCATGGGAAAGTCAGAAAAATACCTCCAGTTGCTGGGCATCTTGGGCTCAAATTTTCTCTGTTGATGAGTGGATTGAGCTACAAATTCAATGATCACGCTGCTGGCTGGCTGCTTATCCTCAGCTGCACCAGCCAACTTTGCAGTCATCCTGTTTCCCACATATATACCTTAAAAATCTAGATTTCTGTCTTCCAGCTGTACCTGGAGAGTAGATGCTTAATACATGTTAGATTGCTAGAGCCTGATTTGAGGCCGGAAAGATTAACCCACTCTTGTCTTCTAACAGTTGTGATCCTTCTGTATTATTTCCTTAATGTGAGCTGAATTTCAATGCAATATATTTCAATGCATCCCATCCCATGGCCTTTGGGGGCAAGCAGAACATACCTTTCACTTGATAGCCCATCAAATTCTTGAAGAAAGCTCCCATGAGCTCCCACATCATAAACGCTTACTGATTGATTTACAAAAGCTCCTGAATGCCTGTCTCCCTCCTGAATTTCATCTTCTTAGTGTTTTAGCCCATTGCCCAAACTGGGGAAGATTTTTTTTGGATCCTGGCTTTGCCATATGGTATGTTAGCAATCCCTCTCACTTTTGGATAATCTGAAAATTGGACGATTGTGTCATCTAAGTCACTGACTTCAATAGCATAGGGCCACACAGGGATCCTGGGGGACTGGACTGGATACCTTCCGCCACACTAATATTGAACTTTTTGGGGCTACTCTTTATACTAACTGCATTCAAAATGTTTTATTGCTTTATGATTTCTCTGATGTCTAATGAGGTATCCCCTCTTGTTAAAGGCTTTTCCACATTCGTCACATGCAAAGGGTTTGCCTCCAGCATGACTCCTGTAATGACTTTTGAGCAATTCCTGGTCAATGATGGCTGTCCCACTTTCATTATGTGCAAAACGTTCCTTTCCAGGATGAGTTCTCTGATGTTTAATAAAATGTGTCCTCCTGATAAAGGAAACACCACATTCATTACAAGCAAATGGTGCTTCTCTAGTATGAGTTCTCTGATGGCTAATAAGATTTCCTCTCTGGCTGAAAGATTTCTCACAGTCGTTACATTCAAAGAGTTTCTCTCCAGTGTGAGTTCTTTGGTGTCTATTAAGGCTTCCCCTCACACTGAAGGCTTTCCCACAGTCAATACATTCAAAGGGTTTTTCTCCAGTGTGAGTTCTCTGGTGGATAATAAAGTGTGCCCTTTCACCAAAGGCTTTCCCACATTCTTTACAAGCAAAGTGTTTCTCTCCACCATGAGTTCTCTGGTGGGTAATAAGGCTCACTTTGCATCTGAAACCTTTTCCACATTTGTTGCTTGCAAAGAGCTTCTCTCCAGTGTGAATTCTCTGATGAGTAATAAGGTTTCTCCTCTCACTAAAGGTTTTCCTGCATTCACTACATTCAAAGGGTTTCTCTCCGGTGTGAATTCTCTGGTGTGTAATAAGGTGTCCCCTTTGGCTGAAGCCTTTTCCACATTCATTACATGCAAAGGGTTTCTCTCCAGTGTGAATTCTCTGATGGATGATAAGGCTTGCCCTTCGAGTAAAGGACTTGCTACATTCACTACATGTGAACGGTTTTTCCCCAGTATGAATTCTCTGATGGATTATAAGGCTTGCCCTCCAACTGAAGTGCTTTCTACATTCATTACATTCAAACAGGTTTCCTCCATTATGAGACCTCTCATGAGTGATAAGACTGACTTTGCATCGGAAGCCTTTCCCACATTCATTACATGCAAAGGGCCTCTCTCCAGTATGAATTCTCTGATGGGCAAGAAGGTTTCTCCTCTCACTGAAAGTTTTCCCACATTTGCTGCATGCAAAAGGCTTCTCTCCTGTATGGATCCTCTGATGTGTAATAAGGTGACCCCTCTGTCTGAAGCCCCTTCCACACTCATTACAAGCAAATGGTTTCTCTCCTGTATGAGTTCTCTGATGAATGATGAGACTTACTCGATGCCGGAAACCTATTCCACATTCGCTGCACACAAAGGGTTTTCCTGAAGTATGAATCCTCTGATGGCTAATAAGGTTTCTCCTCTCACTGAATGTTTTTCCACATTCATTACAAACAAAAGGTTTCTCGCCAGTATGAATTCTCTGATGTGTCACAAGCTGTCCTCTTCTGATGAAGGCTTTCCCACATTCATTACACGCAAAGGGCTTTTCTCCAGAGTGAATTCTCTGATGATTAATAAGATGTGCCCTCTGGCTGAAACTTTTTCCACATCCACCACATATAAATGATTTCTCTCTAGCATGAGTTCTCTGATGACTAATAAGGTTTTTTCTCTCACTGAAAATTTTCCCACATTCATTACACTGAAAGGGTTTCTTGCTAATATTAATCCTCGAATGGGCAATCGAGTATCCCCTTTTGATGAAGGTTTTCTTGAACTTAATATAAACCAAGGACTTCCCCCACGTTTGAACTGCATTAAATTTAGTCAAACTTTTTCTGTACCTAAAGGACTTCTGGTATTTGCTATGGTTGTAATATTTTTTGCCTGAATGAATTCTCTGCAATTTGTTACTATTTGATTTTCTGCCAAGGGATTTCCCACATTTATTCTGTTTGTGTAGTTTTTCTCTAACATGAAGTCTATGAAATTTAAGTAAGTCTTGAGTGATAACTGAAAGGTTTCCTACATTTGTTAGACTTAGAATACTTCTGCCAGAAGAAGAAAGCATTGGATATAATGAGGTCAGGAAAATGGCTGAAGTTCTTTCCAAATGTCTTATATTTAAAGATGCTTTTTCCCACTGTCTCTTTCCAGGTTGATCCCGGATTAAAATGTCTCCCAAATGTTTTATACTGAGGTACCTTGGCATTGCTAAAAATCATACTGGCATTGCTCGTTACTTGTCTAAATTGTTTCTCGTGAATGTCCTTCTGTTCTTTTAAATTAATATCGTATTCCTTAACTTTGCCCATCTGGGAATAATAAGTAGTGTCCTTTGGCAGAATCTTCTCTGATGATGCTCCTATGCAACCGCCCTCGATTAGACACAAATCTTTGGTTCCAGAGCTAGTTTTATCACCTGTGGAATCTGAAAGACATTTATTTTTAAAAACTCACGAGCCATTTTGTTGAGAGATAAATTTATATACTATGTTTACGAGTACAAAACAGAGAAGGTTTGGCTAAATAGCTAAATTCATCAGAGAGAAAAAAAATTCAGGGATTTTAGTTATCTGGATGCTTAATCAAAGGGGAGCTTACTTTGTGGCAGTCAATGAGGCTCATTAGATGAAATTTCATCTTGACTGCATTGAGAGAGTACAGAATGTAAAAAACTCAAACCACAAACCAACTGAAGATATATGAAGTAATAAAAAAAATTTAATAAAATTGAATAAAAATTATTTTACCCATGATAAAAAAATAGAAGAAAGGAGACTAAATCAAATAGTTATAACATGCATAAAACACCTGGGAGTCCATCTACCAACAGATGCTAAAGACATAAACTCAACTACAAGATATTAATCAATCAAAACATATTTTAAAGTATCTATTATGTGACAGGCACTGTGGTAAGTGGAGAATACAAAATACAAAAAAAAAAGCAAAAGACAGAACCTAACTAAAGAACAACATAAATAATTGGAAGAATACGAGGTACAATCTGTAAAGGATTTTGCAAGCCAAAAAGTGTTATGTAAAAATGATATATTTATTATTGATTTCTCATGTTGCAGTAAACAATAAAAATACTACCTCACTTATAATCTTATAATTTATACACTTATAATTTAAGTTCTTGTTTAGCTACTATACGTATGATATACATTATTTATAATACATTGTATCATATGTCAAAATATATCATATACAACATATCATATATTATGCTATACCATATGATAAACTGTGTATTTATAATTTGTTTATATTTAATATAAATATTACAGTGCTGGTGAAGTAGTAAGATACTCTAGCCATTTTGGAATACAATTTAAAATTAAGGTTAGAAAGTATTTATCCTTTGATCCTTAACTTCTAGTTAAGTGTATGTCCCAAAGAGAACAAAGATAAAAGGAAAGATCTCATTTATGGCAAAATATTCACAACAGTTCTTTCTGTAGTAACAAAGACTTAGAAAGAATATAGCTGTCTAGTGTTTGGGGAACGGCTAAAAAATATCCTGGGGATCAAGGAATATAAGAATCCATATGAAGAATTCAGAAAAGCATGAATAGACTTATATGACTTGATACAGAGTCAAGTAGGAAGTTCTAGAAAAATATATAAAGACTATAACAAAAGACCAAAAAAAACAAAAAAAAACAAAACCCAAACCCCATAAAATAAATGGTGTAATTCTATTAACCATCCTTGGCCATAAGGAAGAAATGAGAAAATACTGCTGCCTCTCCTTTCTAATAGTGAGGGAAGGATGAGGAAGGTGGAATCCTGCAGATATTGATGCATTCTTTAGTTTTCTGGAAATTCTTTTTTACTCTTTCACTTTTATTCTTTGTTACAGAAGGTGGTTCTATGTGGAGGATTTGTTATGAGTGAAAATTAAAGTGATATGAGAGGTACAAAATAAAACATTTTTGAACAAAGTCAGTATTTGTTTGTTTCACCAACTGATGCATATTTGTTATAAAGAAGAGATTTTTTTGGCAGAGGAATACCATACAAAAAGAAAAGAAAAGAAAAGAAAGAGTGACAACGACACATTTAAAAGAATGCAAAAGAGAGAAGAAAAGCTCTGAGGGGACCATAGAGGAGAGGAACAGCTTGGATGTTAGTCCACTAAATTTATCAAATGTTTTTTAAAAAGGAAACCAGTTAAATAAGATTCACAGTTTCATGTGCAATACTCTTTGTATATGGAAATGTTCATATTAACTGGTGTTTATCAAGCTTGGATTAAAAAATAATAAAAATTTAAAAGGAAAAGAAAATGAAGGTCATTGAAAAAGATAAATTAAAAAGAATTTTTAGGGGACACAAATAGCAACAACTATAATAAAAACTGTTCAAACTCTCCAATAATTATAAACATTAAAATGAAAAATATATATCCATCAAATGAATTAAAAGAGTTATACAATCACTTGGACCATGAAGAAATAAGAAATATGTTGTTGCACAACTACTATTAGATAGTGTGATCTTTCAGGAAGAAATATTGCAATAAATGATAAGAGCTAAAAAACCAAACAAATCTTCTTATGCCCTACAGTTTAGTTAATCTCTTTAGAACCATAACAGATTCAAGGAGATGATTCCCACTTCACTCACTGACCTGCACAAAAGACCCTCTGACCTTCTCCACTGGACATTCATGGCACTTCTCCTCTCACCAAGAGGGAAATGACATCCAGTTTGGAAACAGGAATCCCTACACAGGGAGAGATAAATGAGAAAATGTTAGAGATAGCAATGGTTCTGGGAGCTCAGTTCTAATCAAAGAGCAGCAGGAAGGTAAGAAAGCACAGCAGATGGTCCAAGGGATCTCAAGGCCCTTTTCTGGATTTGATGGGAGGATGGTTCACAATTCCATGCCCAATTCCACATCTATTTGTACTTTCTGTCCTGGAGAGATACAGTGGTAGACAAGCTGTTAACCCAAATATAGGGCAATAGACCCTTTCATCCAGTTGACCTTTTGCCTAAGGCGGACCAGACCAAACTCTGGAGGACTGAAACCCCTTTGGGAAGACTCTATAATGGCTAAGTCCACTTCAGGCCCAAACCCAGTATGAAGTACTTTCTCTCTCCCTCCTAGTGCCTTCCCTTTAATGATGTCTTTGTCCTTATTATACCTTAAAAAAAAAAGAAAAAAGAAAAAAAAAAGAAAGCTCTACAATGTCCTAAGAACCAATGCCATCAGCACAACACTGCCCAAGCAGGAATAGTGGAGGGAATCTCAACAGAAAGGCTTCTTAACCTGACCCTCTGCTTGGATCTGACCCCCTTCTAGGACCTGAACCCCTGCTTGGAGCTGACCCTCTGTTTGGACTTTAACCCCCTGCTGGAACCTGGCACACACACACACCCCTCTGTGTTTCCTGTAGCACGGGGTGAATATCACTGAACAGGAGGTTGCACAGATTTGGCGCAATGACAGACTTCCTTTAATGACTTCAAGGTTTCCCTGGTAACAAAGGGTCAATCTTTTTCCCTACAGCAGGTGATGCTCTGAGTCAGAGACAAGGGCTGGGACAAGGTTCACGCAGAGTATGTGATCAGGTAACCACTTTAAGCAGTCTGTGACATGGTAACTCATGTGAACAATAAAAGAATCACTAAGGAGACATGATGAGAAGGGAAGAGGAGCAGCTCCATGTGGAGGGTCAGAGGCAGCCCGTGCACTCTGAGGTACATCAGGGTTAGGAGAACAAAGAGGATTCCCTGGCCGAGAGCTTCAGAATCCCGGCTTACCCACAGAGACCAGGTTCTGGAAGTTCTCCAGCATCACGTCCCTGTGCAGGGCCCTCTGGGCCGGCTCCAGGACCCTCCACTCCTCCCAGGTGAAGTCCACAGCCACGTCCCGGAAGGTCACCAGCTCCTGAATCAGACACATTCTGTATTAGCCCCAACCATTCTTCAAAGCCCTCACTTTGTACTAGTGTTCTCCATAGCTCAAACCACCGTGCCAAATTCTCTCTGCAAATTAATCCCAAGAAAATCGTGCACGTTACTCATAAGGTCCCAGATCATACCAAGGAATCAGCAGCAGGATCACTTCTGATAGACTCCAAAAATCAAACAGTCACACTGGGGGAGGGAGGAGAATGGGGCAGCTAGGTGGGGCAGTGGGTGGAGCACCAGCCCTGAAGTCAGGAGGACCCCGAGTTCAAATCTGCCCTCAGACACTTAACACTTCTTAGCTGTGTGATCCTGGGCAAGTCACTTAATCCCCACCACTATTATGGCCATCACCCACGGATGTTCTGGACTGACTTCCCCCCAGGATCACAGACCTCTCCTGCCAACCTCCGAAGCTTTCTAGAAAAAGGACTCAGTGACTCAGCCTGACCTTTTATCAGCTCTGCCATCCTAATTTTGATTTCAGGCATTATTTTAAAGTTGTTTGGAGGTTTCAGCAACCTGCTGCCACAAAGAGGTATAAAGAGCTCCTGTATAAGTTACACACGTTGTATGTAGTTAGGAAATGTTATGACAGAGAAGGACACACGATTTTATTCTAGCTCTCCACAGTGTGAAGGAGAAAGCAGAGTGACTTCAGAGGTTGGATCTGGGAGAGCTTTGGCTCCATTCCTTTCACAGTGATTAAATTGAACAATTCCACTGACATACAGCAAATTCTACAAGTGAACAAAAGAAAGACTTTCAAATATAAAGGAAAGAAAATGTGAGTAACACAAGACTATTCTCCACCCACCAGAAACCAAAGGAGAGAATGGTATTTCTTTGAGCAAAGAAGATATAACCCAACGAGGTAAGCTCTGCAAACCTGAACCATGTGAAAAAAGATATATGTTCAATAATAATGAGGTATTTGAAGAATTCCTACAAAGAAAATTAGACCTAAGCAGATTTTTGCTTTACAAACACCATATACAATAGAATATATGAAAAAGGTAAACAAAAACAGCAACCAAAGAGGTGCAGATACAAAATTAATCACTCCAGAAAATGAAGGAAGGAAAAACTAAAAAAGAAAAAGCTACCTATGGGGTCAATAATAAAATAACAATAGAGAGCCCATTAAGAGTTTTATTTATAAATGTATTTAAAGAGGCAAGGACAAAAGAAAGGAGAAGTCAAATATGAAGATTGATGGTGGAGGAAAATCCCACAATACTCAGCCTAGAGGTGAATCATGGGGGAGAGGGTTGGGTGGGAATTGAAAGAGAGAGAGAGAGAGAAAGAGAGAGAGAGAGAGACAGACAGACAGACACAGAGACACAGATACATCTTTTATGGAGCACAAAACAAACAAAAAAATGAATCACTTTAGGGAACATAAGCAAAAGACTGGAGACTTAACAATAAAATACTAAATAATGACTAGGCCAAAGAAAAATTATAGAAGCAATCAATAATTATGTGAAAGAAAATTTTGATGATATACTAAAATTTCCAAGATGCAGCTAAAAGCAGTTGTCAAGGGGAAAATTATAATTGTGAGAGCATCCATTAAAACAAAACTTTAAAAATGAGAGGAGTAATGAATGCGCATTTTAAGAAATCAGAAAGCCAACAAACAAAACTAACATAAGCACAAAAGAGGAGATATTTAAAAGTAGAGGAGAAATAAAGATAGGCACATTGGTATGATCATAGAGCTAGGAATAGGAATGGCCATTTTGAAAGCAACTAGAATTGTGCATCCATAACTCTCTGACCCATAAATTTTATTAGTTTTATATACAAAAGGGGCCACTGATGGTAAGAAAGTACCATCTTGCAAATATTTATTGTAACATTTTTTGTGTGATGGTAAAGATTTGGAAACAAAGTAGAAGTCCATTAACTATAAAACAATTAAAAAATGTTATGTGACAAAAAAGCATCACTTGGAAGAAAAGATATCCCAGTTTGTGAAATAGGAAATCCACAAGGCTGTTCCATTGCACATATTTTCAGAGATTTCTGATGTCTCAATACCTTTTAGTGATTATTTTTCTCATTTTTTTGGCTTTTCATCTTCAAAAAACATTATTTATATGGGAAGACTTTTTGGAGGTACAGGAATTGAGTGAACCACACTGACTCCATCTGGGGACTCAGTTCTGGAGGAAGCTCAATTCCCTTTCTATTCAATTATGCGTCTAGTCCAATATTTGCTTTGTGAGAAAACTTTATTGCATTGTTTCAATCTAGTCTTGTGAGGCTGGACCATCCTAACCTGTTGCTTAGTGGCCTTTAAACAAGGACTGAGGTAATGCTGACCAGAAACTCAGATCTGAAGACTAATGCAAGTTTTCTCACAATTATACACCCTCAAGTAATTCATTTGAATGATCTGAAAAAACTGCATTGGTCAATCACTCTGTATTGTTTCCATGTTCCTTTACTTGAATAAACATTTGGTAGAGGAGCATGGGATGTCTATTTTTCTAATTTCAGAGAATCCCATCTGTTTGCTCTTCCCCTCATAAATTACAAAGCCCATAATCTTTCTTCCAATTAGAAATCAAATGACCTAATCTTGTGTCCTGATTTACATTCTATTCATAGTTTGTTTTTTTTTAAATGCATAGAAAGATGTTTATCCCTGTATTTGGGATCCAAAGCCAAACTGAGGAGACCTGGACCCTATTTGTTATGAAAAGTAGCATGCCATGTAAATAAATCAAGAAGTTCGGAAGATTGAGTTTTCACCATTATTTCATCTTTCACCCATCACAGTAGTAGGGGAGGACATCCAGGAAAACTATGGTATTTTTTTATATGAAGCATTATTTTTTTTAAATTTTATTTACATTTTTTCATTTAATAATATTTTATTTTTTCCAATCATATAAAGATAGTTTTCAACATTGATTTTTTTAAAATTATAGCTTTTTATTTTCAAAATATAACATGGATAATTTTTAACATTCACCCCTACAAAACCCTGTGTTCTAATTTTTTCTCTCCCTTCCTCCCTTCCCCCATTGGCAAGTGATCCAATATATGTTAAACATGTGCAATTCCTCTAGACACATTTCCACAAATATCATGTTGCACTAGAAAAATCCATTCAAAAAGGAAAAAATGAGAAAAAAAAACAAAATGCAAGCAAACAATAACAAAAAGAATGAAAATACTATGTTGTGATCCACACTCAATTCCCATTGTCCTCTCTCTGGGTGTAGATGGCTCTTTTCATCACAAGACCAAATTATGACATTATTAAAAAAAAAAAAAGAAAATCTCTTTCCTATTATCAGTGATTTGGAACATTCTTATTGTTAATAGTTTGTACTTCTCTCCATAAGAACTATTCATTCACATGTTTTGATGATTTATCAGAGAATGAAAATTGATGATAAAAATGATAATTAATAACATTAGCCAATATAGAGTACCACAGTTAAGACCTCCCCGATACAAAGGTGAATTTTTTTTTTTTTTTTTTTTTTGCTGTTCCCAGTCCCAGGTCAAAAGTTTCTTCTTAAATTTTAATACTGACTCTTTACATCCTGAAATTCTCTACATTTGAAAAATCATAAGATTCGGGATCTTTTTCAGTTTTGTTTTTAATAAAAGAAATGCACATCAAAACCAGTCTGAAGCTTCACCTACCACCCAGCATATTAGCAAAGATGCCCCAAAATGGGCATAAACAATGTTGGAGTAGAATGGTAACAGGCACATTAATGCAATACTGGTGAATATGTGAATTAGCATAATATTCCCAAAAGCAACTTGAAATTATATAAAAATGCAGATAGAGTGTCCATATCCTTTGACTCAAAGATTCCCTGGTTTGGCATATATCCCAAAAAGGTAATTGATTAAAAAGAAAGACTCGACATATAGCAATTAATCAAGCCACAAGCATTTATTAAAAGCCTACTGTATGTCAGGTATTGGATTAAACATGTGGTAGCAAAGATTTGGAAGCAAAGTGGGTGTCCATCAACTGGAGAAAAGCGAAACAGACTATGTCATGTGAATGGAATTCTGCTGTGTTATTAGAAATGATGAGCAGTAGATTTACAAATATTGATACAAACCGAAGTAAGGAGAACCAAGAAAAGAATATGACGACTGTACCAATATAAATGGAGCAATCAACAATCAAAGAGAAGTAAAAGTGAATGTTGCAGAATCTCAATGGTTCTAAAGAGGAGTTAGGAGAAGGGAGCATGATTAGTCCTTAGCAGAAGTGGGAGGTCCCTGCGTGTACAATATTGCATGTTTTCCAAAATTTTCAATGTATTCATTGTGGGGTTTGTTTTTTTCATCTTCCTCTCTCTCTTTTTTAAGCCTTTGCTTTATATGGGAAGAGCAGGAAAAGGACTACAAGAGGAAATTTAGGCAATGTCAAAATAAAAGATATCAATCAAATAAGCAGTATTTAATTGATCATTTATTTATAAATATATATATAATGTATATACTTATTAAATATATATTATATATTAAATGTAAAATTAAATTTTTAACACGTTAAGTGTTACATATTTGATAATTTCTGTTTCAATATTGCCTTTCCCCCTCTAGTCTTTCTTATCTCCTACATATAACAAAGAATTTTTAAAGTTTCCACATATGTGTATACATATATGTGTGTGTCTATGTCTTTGTATGTTCCTAAACTAACCAGAAAGTAGTTTTTAAATAAAATGTTTACCTAATTCTGTGGGGTAACTATCCAGGAAATTTCACTTTTTACTGAGTATAACTTGAGGTTATTTTCAGTCTTGCTGAATTTTTTTCTTCTCTGTTCCTTTTCATTTTTCTTTTATCGATTAGAAGGGAGGAAAAGGGATATAGGGGAAAATCTACTTAAATAAATGAAAACAGCTATCATTTGTGTGTGTGTGTGTGTATAATATATAGATAAATCCCATAAATCTTATTTTAAAAAATCTTAAATCCTGTTTTTTGACTATCTCCTATTTCCTAACATCCTCCCTTCTACTTTTCAATTAATTAATGTCAGATCTCAATATGTCAGAAAATTTTTCTTTCATATGAAACATTTATTCCTCTTATAATTTCTGTTCTGCTTCCAGTTTGACGCTTTGGGGCCAAGTCAAAAAAAAAAAAAAAAAAAAAAAAAGGTAAGTTCTTTCTATTTTCCCATCCCATTTTCCATGTTCCTAAATCTTATCTTCTCAAATTTAAATGTACTGAACTGGTCTGGGAAGGTCTACTACGGGCGCCCTCCATCACGTGCCGACTGAACAAGGGACTCTACAAATGCCCGAGTAATGATGAGGCACCAAAAACATACCCTTCCCTCTCTGCTTCCAACTCCTCCCCCATCATTCTTCCCAGCTCCCATTCAGCCTCTCTACCACTCTCCCTCCCGGTCTGTTCTAGTCTCTTCCTTGCATCTTATCAATGCCCTTAGCACTTTGGCTGGCACACAGCAGGTGCTTAGTAAATGTTTACTGAACGATCCACTTTATACATCCGTGTGTATGACTGCAAGCACATCATGTGCGCCTACATGTGGATACATGTGTGTGCCTCTAGAGACAATGCTTCCCTCGATGTAGATCTTTAAGTTCCAGACCCTTCCATTTGGATTGAGCATCCCAGGCTTATTGACTTGGAGCCAGGAGGCCGCCAATACAACTTCTTAGCCGGCTTTTAGAACCTTCACGACTCTCCTTTTGTTCAATCGTTTTTCTGTGACGTCTGACTGCCCCCATTCAGGGTTTTCCTGGTAGAGCTGTGGGAGGGGCGTGACCTTTCCTTTCCAGCTTATTTTACAGAAGGAGAAACTGAGCCAGACAGGGTAAGTTGGGCACTCGCCCAGGGCCCCGCGGCTAGCAAGCCCCCGAGGCAGCATCGGAACTCGGGTCTTCCCGCCAAAGCCAGGGCTGCGTGCACTGCGGCAGCATCCGGCCGCCATCATGCTTCGGAACTGGATGCGGCCCTTTGTCCATTCCTGCCCCAGGACGCGCCCGTTCTTTGGAGCTCCCCCGTCTTTATCGGGTCTCAGAGGGATGGGGGCTCTGGGGGAGCATAAAAGGAGCGCAGACCTGAAGCTGGGACTGGGGACGGAGGGCACTGAACACCGGGATAAAGTAAGCACTCCCAGGCTCCCGGCCCGGGACTCACCTGCGTCCGGAACATCCTTGCCTCCTCCGGGATCCCGCCACTGGGGGGGGAGGAGCAGCTGCCTCCGCAGGCGGAGCTGGAGGGAGACACAGCAGTCGTGGGGTCCACCCCCGGGCTCCCCCGCCCCCTCCCCCCACTTCTCCCCCTCCTCCCGAGCCGCTGCGGCCTCCCCCCAGGAGGTCTGCCTTCGGCCGGCAGGAGCAGCCTGGGAACTCACTGATTATTGATGGGCCGCATGGGCCCAGCCCCGGGGCCCATGGGAAGGCGTGGGGGCTTCTGTGCAGGAGCAGGGCCCTCCTCCCACCGCCCTCCTCACCTCTCTCCCCAGACTCTGGGGCCGAGCAGTCCGCGCTCCCTTCTGCCCGCTCCCTCGGCTTCTCCCCGGGGCCCCACCCGGGGGTCGGGAGCTGCTGTGACCGCCGCGGGCTGCGCCTGGGGGCTTCCTTTGCCATCTTCACCTTCCAGAAAAGCGGGGGGGGGGGGGGGGGAAGGGGGGGGTCCCAAAGCCCGGTGACCTTCCTTTCGGAGCACAGGTGCGTGTCCTCGGGAGGGGGCGTCCCGGGGCCCTGAGAATACTGGGGAGGGGCAGCAGCAGGGGCCGGGGGGAATCCCGGTCACTCAGACTCACAGATCGCCCCCCAGCTCGCGCCCCGGAGCAGAAGGCCCTCTGCCCACGCGTTCCCTGGCCCACCCCCACCCGTGAACTTTCCCACGGCTCCGCAGGCAAACCCACGCACGCCCCAAACCCCCCTCCCATCCTCCACCTGCACGCTCGGAGCCGAGCCCGGGCGCACGCGCCTTCTCGGACACGCGTGGGCACAAGCTCTCAGCGCAGACTCGCAAACACTTTCCTCGAGGATCAGGAACCCCAGGCCACACACTCGGAGCAAGGGGCGGGGGAACGAGGGAAGGGGCGGAGGCGAGAAGAGGCGCCTGCGCACTCAGAGACTCCCCCGCCCCGCCCCACCCTCGGGCACCTGACAGAAAACCGGCACTTGAAGTTTGTTCTTGGCAAGGGAGGACTCCCACGGCGCATCCCCCTTTCCAGGGCTCCTCCTTGGACTGCCTGGAGGCATCGCGGAGGAGGAAGGGGGGAGAGGAGGGTGGGCAGAGATCTGGCTGATGCATGCTGGACAGTGTAGTCCCAAAACAGCGCCCGGCCTGCCCATCGAACGGGCCTGCTTGAACTACATATCCCAGAATGCTCTGCGGTCCGGCTCTCAACTAGAGAGCGCCGAGAGCTGTCTCAGGTCTGCCTTGGGAACAGAGGCGGAGGTGGTTGGAGGGTCCGTGTCTGTCCCTTCGGGGGCTCACCTGTGCCCTTGAATCCGATTCCCACCGGAAGCAGATGAGGAAATCAGAATTCGAACTCGGCTCCCTGGGTTCCCATTGCCAGCCAGTTTCCATCACTCTGACAGGGTGGGGCGAGATGGGGATGACATAATGAGGGGAGGCACCCGGGGAGATGGGAGGCATTCTGATATTCTAAAACATAAGATCTTTTGTCCTTATCATATATCTGATTAAGAGGGAGGGGTGGTTTTTCAGGATTAAGCAGAACAATTATAAACTGAGGCAGGACAATTAGGGAAACTGAGTCAGGATAATTAGGGAAACTGAGTCAGAATACCAAAAGAGAACTGTGGCACAACAGACTGAGGCAGCGACAGAGTCAGAGCACTGAGAAGGGAACAGACTATCAATCCGGTTCTGACAGGGTGGGGGAAGGCACCGGACGTTCTGGTAAGTAGGGAACGTCTGGGGTCATGATGTCTAAGATAGAAGGTCTTTCTCCTTGCCTGGGTTAAACATTTACAGTTTATAATCTTAGCGTAGCCAGCCCTAAATTGTTTCAGTTCTAATGATTAGGAGGGAAGGGTGGTGTTGCAACCCAGAGGGATTGAGGCAGAACAATTAAGGGAAACTGAGGCAGGACAATTAGAAGGGAACTGTGACACGACATTGTTTATCTTGGGAGTCAGGAAGACTCCAAAAGTTCAATTTCTATTTCTGATTTATACTGGCTGTGGTCCTCGAAACATGCCATTTCCCCTCCAAGCCTCAGTTTCCTCATTTGTGAAATCAGGGTGTTGGGCCCGAGAGTTCTAGATGTTCCTGCTGCTTTTTCTCACACAAGCTCCCTGAAGGCAGGACTTGCTCCTTGGGAGGCAGACAGTGACAGTGGTGGGAATGAAAGCAATCACAGGATGCCCACAGTGATGGGAATGGCCTTAGGATGTAGACTGAAGGGAATGGCTTTGAGACATATACAATAGGGGGAGTAACAGGATGCATACAACGATGGGAAGGGGCTTAAGGGGCTTTCCAGGGTCAGTATTTCCCGAGAATCTTCTATGATCACGCTGGTCCCTTAGATCTAGAGCGTGAGGCTAAGTTCGCTTCTCAGGAGAGAACGATTTCAGGGCCCTTTTTGGTTCATCAGGCTAATAAGGCCCAAGAAGGTCCTCAAGGCGCCGACCCTCAATGGAAGGAGACAGAACGCACGTTAAGCACGTCCTGGCTGTCGCCATCGAAAGAATACAAGCTCTTGGAGAAGAAGGTGTCAGCCGACCAGGCTCCCGGGAACTCGCCCCAGCAGCCCAGGGCCCTGAAGCTTCTCCCGGGAAAGGACGCTCTGGAGCCCCCTCGTGGCCCGAGGCTGCTACTGCGCGCGCTCCGAGGGCCAGAAAAGTTCCGCTTCGGACTCCATTTCCCAGAATGCCCATGAATTTGAGGTATAGGTTTGTATGGGGGGCGAGGGGAGAGGCCCCCCTGTTTCCCAGACACGTCACGCAATAGATCGTGGGAATGGGTCCTAAAGGAGAAGCCCCAGACTTGCAGCTCCGGACTCTTGGTGAGCGGCTGAGAACGCCAGTAAGGGAGGGAGCGGTGAGGACTGCGCAGGCGCAGCCCCAACTTTTTCCTCCCCAGTGAGGGCGGGGGAGGCAGAGCGGGAGGGGAGGAGTGCGCATGCTCTGACGTTTTCTCTGGAACCGGAGGGGCGGGAGAAGGTGCGAGGGCCTGCGAGCCCTCCTCTCTCCGCGGGGTTGGGGGGTTGTGATGGGTGTTCTGAGCCCCTGCACTGCAGCCTCTGTTAGGAAGGAGCAAGGCCCGGAAGTCGGGCCGCGCTGACACTGGACTCGTGGCTGCTGCTTGTAGCTCTTGTGTGTCCTTCCTTCTCCAAGGTGACCCTTATGTGAGGGAAGGGAATGGCCTGATGTCAGGGGCAGGATGCCAGCATGTGCTGTGAGAGGTCCTCTGCCTCACCTTCCCCTCCAGAGAGAGGTCAGGACGCCTGGGGACGAGGCCCGATGCAGGGGGAGACCTCGGGATTTTTAGGCTGAGGCCTTCAACAGGCCTCATTTTGACTGAAGCAGCGCCCATTCAGTGATTCAGACTAAGGAGCAGTGGAGGCAGAGAATAATAAATGAGTGAATTAATGCCCTGATGGACAGTAGGAAGAGAAGGCAAGAGGAAAAGCAGAGGGAGGGCGGCCCCGATCCTTGGGAGATGAGGGGTGGGGCCTCAGGACTTTCCTCGAAAGCCTCCGCCGGACTCGCAGCTGAGATCTCCGCCCGAGCTGCCGACCCGTTGGAATGGGAGCTCCCAGCAGGCCAGGCCTCTGTGCTACTGATATTGCTCCCCCTTCCTGCAAGGCTCCGGGCGTCGGAAGCGATCAGCGTGGCTGAGAGTCCGTGCTTACCGGCCTGTGCGCACAACAGCCATGTGAGCTGGGGAGTGTCCCCAGTTTGTAGGAGAGGAACCCGGGAAAAGTGATGAGCCCGGAGCCAGCGTCTGGAGCTAGATTTGATAGTGTCCCCTGGAGGCTGGAGACAGGGAGAGCTGAGTTGGAATCCTGTCCCAGTGAGTCGGTAGCTGTACAGTTCTGGGAAAGTGACCCAGCCTCTCAAGGCCCGTTTCCCTGAACTTGAGATCCCTTCCAGCTTTAAATCCTTGGGGAGCCACCAAGCCTTCCTGCATTTATCCTCCCCCTCTGATGTTACCTCACGGCCTCATCTCAGCTCTGACAGTCATGGTTGTAATAGACAGAGGTAGAGTTCAGAGGTCAGAGCCAGGAAAAACCTGCAACAACATCTAATCCATCTCTATTTACAGATTGGGAAACAAAGGAGGGTGCAAATGGGGCGGGGGAATAAAGCCCTTTGAACCAATGCGCCAGCGTAGATGCTTTATTTTGGGAAGAGAAAGAACTGGGACATGAATGGCAGCTGAAAAGGCGCGTGCGCCATGCGGGGGGGGGGGGGTGGTAGGGGGCGCCGTCCTACTTCTGAACTTCATTTACCGGAATGCGCCGGGAGGCCCCGCAGGTACCGAATGATGGAGATTTCCCATTTTGGAAATCGTTCTTCCGGGTGTCGGATGGCTAACGCCGCGTCTCTTTCTAGGAGGCCAGACTCACAGCATGGGGAGGCTCGAGGGCCACTCGAGGTCCTAAGCCCGCGTGTGAGTGCAGAAGGGAGGGAGTGCGCACGCGCAGCGTCCCCCGCCGACGCCTCCCCTGCTCCCTGCACGGCCTATGGACGCCTCCTGCGGGCTGGTCTGCGCAAGCGCAGTGTGCTCCCGGTGCCCCGCCCCCTCGGAGGCGAAGACCCTGGCTGGTGGGGGAGCTAGGGGCGTGTTGTGCGCGCCGAGGGTTGCTCACGTGTGCCCGCGGCTGGGCTCCCGTGGAGCGGCGTTGGGTCTGTGAGAACGCGCCCGCGTGCCTCTTCTGGCATGTGGAATGAGGTTCACAGGAGCGGGCCTTGTCGCACGTGCGCGTGAGCTGTCACCGGAACGGCTCGTTCTGGAGAAGTTGGCAGCGCGCTCTCCGTGGGCCCGCCCCCTTCCTCCTCCTCTGCCCGACCAGCAAACCTCCAGCCCATCTGCCGTTTTCTGCGCCTTTCTCTGGCACCCCCAGCCCACCGATTCCCTTTGACCTTTGCCGCTTCCGCCTTTCTGAGCTCCGCAGGCCTCCCTTGCCCGAAATGATCCAATGCAAGGTCTCCGAGTCCGGGGGTTTCTGAATCTTTTGGACATTTCCCCTCCCCCAGTACCGGACCCCTGCCTTAGCGGTGCTTTCAGCTGTCAATCACACGTCGTTGAAAAGCCTACTGTGTGCCTGGCCCTGGGCGAGGCCCTGGGGGTCCAAAAAGAAGCAGCCTTCCGGGAGCTTCTGCTCTAATGGGGGGGACGCCAGCACGGAGGTGTCCGGGGGTGAGGAGCATTAGAGGGGAGCTGCCGCATGGAGGGGGCTCCGAGCCCGCCTGGGTCAGACCAGCTTTAATGGGGAAATACTGAACCCCAAGAACAGGCCCTTGCAGGCGTCATGTGAGCTTGGGGACCCTGTGCGGAGGGGAGGCAAGCAGAAGCCCCGGCAGTTGGGTGGGGCTGGAGCTGAGCTGCCCCGCCCTCTGGGAGTAGATAAGGGGGGAGGAGCTGCAGTCCTGGTGGGGGGAGGGCAGGGACGCCACTGTCTTGGGGCTCTCGTGGGGTGTGGGAACCGAGTGGTCAGCGGGCTTTAAGGAGAATCTGGGTGTGTGGAAGTTCCCTCCCCTGAGGGCAGTTTGGGGAAGGGGAGAACGATGAGGACAGTGAGGCAGTGACCCAGTCATGGCTCAAACTCCCCGGACTGTGATGGGCGCCTGAAGGTGACTGAGTGGCGGAGGAAGCGGAAGAACCTAGGCCGGGCAACGGAGAGGAAGACTGGGGCCTTGGGGGAAACCGAGCTTCAAGGACCGCTGTGTGAAGGCTCTGTTGCCAGTGGGGGTGGGTGGGTAAGATGCATCCCCAAATGATCCTCTTTCTCGTGGGATCATAAGCCCTTGATTTCCCCCCAGTTTGTGACAGTTTGTGAAGGATTTCCCTTCCGTGTTTCGTGAGCCAGTTAAACTCATCCCTGGCCCGTTTTACCTCCAGGGCCTGCCCCTGTCTGAGGATCCGGAGTAACCAGTGAGACTGAGATGTCTGGACCCCTCCTGCTGCTTCCGTTCTCGGGTGGGGGCGACCGGGACCTTGCTTTTGAGCTCCTGGTCCCCAGCTGGACTGGGAAGTGAAGGTGGTGGGTCCTTTTCTACACAAAAAGGACCCGCACCAGGAGACCGCCTGGGCCCTGAGATCGGAGCACCCCCCATGTCCACAAGGAGCAGCCCCTGGCCCTGCCTGGGGGGGGCAGCAAGGGGCTCCTGCCTGTCCTGCCCTCAGCCAGGACAGGACTGTGGAAGGCTTGGCCCTCATGAGTGGGGAGGGAGTGAGCCCCTCAGCATCATGGGACCTCTCCAGCCCAGAATGAAACCATTGGGAGGGGCAAGATGGATTTTCAAGGCAAGATGGATTTTCAGGGCACGTGGTCTGGCAGCGAGGTCTCTGCCAGCTGGCCCACTCACTCGTCACTACCTCAACGCAGCTCAGAAAGGCTCCAGGAACCTTAGTCTAAAAGCGACTGTGTGGCCACCTCTGGCAGCTCAGGACCAGGACGATGGTCATTGGAAGGGTGAGTGACCCAGGCACTGACCCATCCATGAGGACCCCCGCAAGTGCGTTTAGAAAACCTGGTGTTAACATTTTCTGTGTTTCACCGTATCCAATTACGTTTTAGCCACACTGACTCCCCTGTGCCGGGGCTGCGGTTGGCAGGGCAGAGGCCTTTGGATGAGGAAGGGCCCAGTTGGGGCCACTGCCCAGGCTTGGCGACCTCTCCAGCTCCCCCACGCTTTGTCTTTCCCCCAGAGAGGAGGACCAGGTAGAGAATGGCCTCCATATCCCTCCCTGCAGCGTTTCAGGTGAGTCCATTTACGCTCCCATCTTTTCTCAATGTGCAGATGTATTTCTTTCCTTTCCCAGTCAAGGCAACTCAGTTCAGCCAAGCCCCTTCTAAGAGCCTTCACCGATTTCTGCCCATCAGAGCCTCTCCCCAGGCACGCGGGTTATAGCCCACCGGAGTGGGGGGGAAACCTTCAGCATTTCTATTTCTGAAGCCCAAGATGACACTGAGATTTTTGGGATACCCTGGAGAGTTTAGTAGGCAAAAAAAAAAAAGGTATACAGTTTAGATTTGTAGCTATCCTTGAAAATGGGGATGGATTTATCAATGTTAGTGACTTTGAAGGAGCAAAAAAAATTTTTTAAAAAAGCAAATTTGGTCTCTGGCCAGCACACCAGGAGAACTAAAGAAGAGAAACAAAAGGAGTTGCAGTGACTGCTCATTTTACACTGAAATAGTGACCAAGTTAAAACAAGAATCACTCATGCCAGGAGAGGAATGATATAAGCTCTTTCTCATGGCTCCATTTCCAAGGATAATTACTATTTGCACACTCTCTGAAGCAACCAGTCACAGAATCACAGATTCTGACAAAATCACAGAATTTCAAATTGGAAAATTCCTTCATGGTAATTTAGTCTAACCTACAATCAAAAAGAGTCCCTTGACCACCACTTTGTGAGCTTTCAATCTTCATTTTTTAATTTGTTTTGCTACTCATTCTTAAATATTTTCGATTTGAGGAACCTCACAGCCTCCCAAGACAACTCACTTCAAATCTAAATCACTTGAGAAGTTTTTTCTTACATTGAATAGAAGGTGCCTTTTGAGAATTTCCATTCAGTGCCCCCTCCTTCTGCCTTTGAGGGTCAAGTAGAACAAGCTAGCCTCTCTTTCACCTGATAGTCCTCCAGATGCTTGAAGACCAAAATTCCCCCAAACTGACACTCATATGGCATGAAACCAAAGCCTTTCACCCTCCTGTGCCTTTCTTCTTTGGAATAAATTTATCTTAATGCCATCCTTAAAGTATGCTGCCCAGAACCAAACCCAATAATCCAGATATTGCCTGACCACAATAGAATGATTCCTGATTCCTGGAAACCTTACCTCCCTTTACATACTCAAAGGCAGCACTGTATTTCTTGATTGTTAGATCACACAACAAGTAACTCAGTGAACTTTCAATATAAAAAGATTCCCCAAAACCTATTTTTAAGAAGCTGATGGACCATGTTTAAATTCAAAAAATTCACATTTTGCTTTTGTTCAGTAATTTTAGTCCTAATACTTCATGATTCCATTTGGGGTTTTCTTGGCAAAGACAGTGAACTGGTCCACCATTTCCTTCTCCAATTCATTTTACAGATGAGGAAACGAAGGCAAACAGGATTAAATGACTTGTCCAGGGGGCACATAGTTTGTGTCTGAATATGGATTTGAACTCAGGGCTTCCTGACTCCAATTATTTTGATGTTAGGCTCTGGATCTTAAATGCTAATTATTCCAGTATGTTAGTTATCCCTCTAATGTGTCATCTGCAAATTTGATAATCCTACTATGTATCCATCATCAATAAAAGCAGTTTCCTGAAGCATACTATGTGCCTTCTAATTTGACATACTCATTGACTATTATTTGGAGCTGACCATTTGACCCATTTTGGAACATTCTAATTTTATTATTTTCTAGCCCACAAGAATAGCTTTAAACTTGATCAAATGGCTTGCTAAAGCTGGAGTAAACCATATCTACAGCACTACTCTGAGTTTTCAATTTACTAACCTGTGATGAAAGAGGATGGGAAGCAAATAATACCAGTACAGGTTACTGATAACATTTTGCTTTTGTTACCTTTTTTCTGCCTTATTATATTCCTCTTTTCCCCAATTCTGATAGTATATGCTGAAAATATCAAAATTAACATTACTTCTTTCTTCTCTATTTCTACTGTATTAACTTCACAATGTGATCAATTTTGTTATATTAATTTTATAACAGCATCTACATCTACCTCATTTGACTTGAGCTCAGAGATCTAGCCAAACTAGCTTAAATTTAGTTTAAAAGAAATTGTTCTCTCTTATGCTAGTAACCCCCAGAATACTTCATCAATGTTTATTTAGCCCCATAAAATCACCATCCTCCAAAGATATACTATCTGTCCCTTTCTATTTTTGTGTAGTTAAAGGAGTTTCTTTCCCTTCTAGAGAGATGGAAATTCTATTGTGATCCTTTCACCAACAAGATATAAGGGGATTCCATAAAAACAATTAACATTCCTTAATTGTTAGAGAGGGAAATGGTTAGTCTTACCCGAATGTCATCCCATCTTTCTCAGTATAACCAATCATAATATTCTCATACCAACCCTACAACCTATTACCTTGTCTCTATGCCTCCCAAGACCCCTCTCTTTTGTTGTTTGATAATAAAGAGGACCCTCTCCTTCTCTGGGGACCATTGCCTTTGCTGAGGTTGCCAGTGTGACTTGCTTTGTTAACAGTTATACATATCACAGTTAATAAACTGATCTTGCTCAAGAGTCTGTACCTCAGTCTACCTTTATTAAATTTACTCAAAATAATGCAACATTACATATCTCTACCTCACTCTGCAAAGAAGGGAAGTATATTTTCCAATTCCCCTGGGTCAAGCCTTATTCCATGGAAGTTCTTTTGTGTTTCTCTGGATTCTTCATGTTTATTTCTACAGGTGCAGTATTAGACCATTGCATTCATGCAACACAATTTGTTTAGTCTTTCCCCAATGAATAGGCATTTTTTTTTTTGCTGCTGTTCATCATGTCCAACTCTTCAGGACCTCATTTGAGGTGTTCTTGGCAAAGACACCACTGTGATTTGCCATTTCCTTCTCCAATGAATCCATTTTTGCCAAGTTATCAGAGATTTAAGTGACCTGCCAGGATCATTCTGCTAGAAAATGTCTGAGATTGGATTTGAACTCAGGGCTTCCTGACTCCAGGACACCAAGTACTCCATCAACCAAGCCACCAGCTACCTCTTAATGGGCATTATTTTGGCCTACTGTTCTAAATGAACGATTTATTAAAAAGGTTCATTCCAGGTGACTTCTGTTATTAAATAAGGTACCCATTCTTGCTAAAGCCTTCTCTAATTACAAAAGGTTTCACTCAAGGATACGTTTTCTGATAGATAATAAGTTATGCATGCTGGCTAAAGACATTTCCAAATTCATCACAGTCAAAGGATTTTTCTCCAGTGTGAATTCTTTGATGATAAATGAAGCGAGTACTCTCACCAAAAGCTTTTTCATACATATTACATGCAGGGGGTTTCTCCCTAGTATGAGTTCTTTGATGTCTAATAAGATTTGCCTTCCGGCTAAAGTTTTTCCCACATTCATTACATCCGAATGTTTTCTCTCCAGTGTGAATTCTTTGATGTCTAATGAGCTTTCCTTTCTCACTGAATGCCTTCCCACATTCATTACACATATATGATTTTACTCCGGTATGAGTTCTCTGATGTCTATTAAGGCATCCCCGCTCCCGGAAAGCTTTTCCACATTCACTACATGTGAAGGGTTTCAGTCCAGTATGAGTTCTTTGATGTCTATTAAGGCATCCTCTCTCCTGGAAAGCTTTCCCACAGTCATTACATTCAAAGGGTTTCAGTCCAGTGTGAGTTCTCTGATGTCTATTAAGACATCCCTTTTCTTGGAAAGCTTTCCCACATTCCTTACATACAAAAGGTTTCACTCCACTGTGGGTTCTCTGATGGCTAATAAGAGTTTCTAATTTACTGAAGGTTTTCCCACATTCATTACATTCAAAGGGTTTCACTCCACTATGGATCCTCTGATGTCTTTTAAGGCAACCCTTCTCTCTGAAGGCTTTCCCACATTCATTACATTCAAAGGGTTTCACCCCAGTATGAGCTCTCTGATGTCTATTAAGACTCCCCATCTGGATGAAGCCTTTCCCACATTCATGACATTCAAAGGGTTTCACTCCAGTATGATTTCTCTGATGATAAATGAGATGTGTCCTCCGACTAAAGGCTCTTCCACATTCATTGCACGCAAAGGGTTTCTCTCCAGTATGAGTTCTCTGATGGCTAATAAGGTTTCCCCGTTGGCTAAAGCCTTTTCCGCACACATCACATTCAAAAGGTTTGACTCCAGTATGAGTTCTCTGATGTCGAAGAAGATGTCCCCTCTTACTGAAAGTTTTCCAACATTCATTACATTCAAAGGGTTTCATGCCAGTATGAGTTTTCTGATGATAAATAAGGTACGCCTTTTGGCTGAAAGTTCTCCCACATTCATTACAATCAAAGAGTTTGTCTCTAGTATGAATCCTTTTAAGTTTGGCCATGCTGCCCCTGGGGTTGAAAGCTTTCCCATACTGATTACATCTATAATGCTTTTCCCCAATACATATTCTCTGAAGTTCATTAATATTTGACCTTTTGCAAACAGCTTTCCTACTTTCATTGTATGCAGATAGCTTTTCTCCAGGTTGTTCTCTTTGAAATTTAATTAGATCTGAATGGTAATTAAAGAGCTTCTTGTGTGTGCTATACTTAGAAAGAGTCTTTCCCAAGGAAAAAGTATTACATGAAATTAGATCTGAAAAACTCCTGAAATTCTGTCCAAGTGTCTTGTATTTAGGAAGACTATTTTCCATACTGCCTCTCCATAGTGCAAGAAAGACTGACTCCAGACTAAAACTTCTTCCAACAGAAGTTGTTCTGGAAGTGACTGTTAATTGTTTGGAATTTCCACCCTGGTTGCCCATATGGTTCTCTATGTCACAGTTCCCAACTTGTCTCATTTTGGGATAACAGGGACTGTCATTTAGCTGACTTTTCTTTGCTGATGATCCCATGAAAATGTCCTGAATTACATTGGTTTCAAATATGGTCTGCCAATTTAGATAATCTTTAAAAAATGAAAAAAAAAAAGAAAAGGTCAGTGATCACTTTTGGCTGGATTGAAAATAACTTTCATTATACCTTTAACTTGTAGTTAATGTCTCTTATACAAAAAACAAGATCCTAATTTGAGTCATGGAAATATCTAAAGAGAACTGAAGGACAATTATAAAAGTGCTGAGTTTTAATTTTATTCACATAATTTTTCTCACATTAAAATGTACCATCTAAGGCTAGATTTTATAGAGTATTGTATTATAGATTTTTTTCTATATGTACAATCATGGGATTAGAGGCATTGTTGTTTTTAATAGGATTAATTACATTAATTAAGTTCCTAATTAATTAATTAATTCCTATTCCTAATTAAGTTGAGCCATTCTGATATAAATCCAATTTGGTTATAGTGAACAATTTTTTTCATATGTTGCTATGGTATTTTTGCTAGGATTTCATCCAACATTTTGCATCAATATTCATTAGTAATCCATTAGGACTAAAACATGGATATGATTTTCTGCAATGTTATTTAACATAGTTCTACAAATGCTAAAGTTAAAACAAGAGAAATTAAAAACATAAAACACTGACAAAGATATTAAACATATTTGTATTAACTGATAAAATGGTTTCCTTAGAAAATCCCAGAAAATCAGCAAAGAAACTCATCAAGCCCATTAGAATATTTTTAAGGTATAACATCAAATACAAAATATGGAGGAAAAAAATAAAAGGAAGTCCCTATCAAAATAAAGACAAAAAGAATAAAGTATTTGTGATAGTCAGTATGCCAAGGCATACTCCCAAGACATAAATACACTTATGAAATAAAGAACAATTTAAATATTAGAGGCATATGCATTGTTCAAAGTTGATGGGCTCAAATAATAAAAACTGACAATAATAATTATGTTAATTTACAGATTTGTTACTATACCAAGAAAACCAAGGTCATTCTTTATGAAGCTAGACAAAATAAGTATTTGGAGGAATAAATATTGACATTCTCAGAGGAAATAATGGGAGGAATGCAGGAATATATAAAAAAGCATTCTGTCTTTGATTTCTCTTTAATTTTAGTCTCTTTCTAGATGAATGCAGAGACACTGGCATGCTTTTGGTAGAAATGTGAATTGAACCAACCACAATTTTGAATTATGCTTGGAAAGTCTTTCAAATATCCATAGCCTACGAGGAAGCCAACGACAGGAGGAAAGAACGGGACAACCACCAGAATTTTAATTACAGCACTTTTTACAATAAAAGCAGCCTACAAACAAACAGAAGAGCAGAAGTAATAGTAACATCCAGATTTCAGAGGGGCATAGGAGTAAGCAGAGCTCAGCCACACTCAGTTTTAAGTACAAGCATAAATCCTCAATCTAATCACCAAGGCTAGAAGTATGAGTAAAGAGAAGAAAGTACCTAACACAATAAAGATATGCCATAGATTATCTAGAAGAGAATAACTCTACAAGTTAAAACAGAACTTTAAAGAAAAGCATGGCCTGGCCACAAAAGATGGAAGTAATTATACTTGGAAGAAATTTTTAAATAAAATATTTAGAAAGTAGAAAACAAAGGAACAGAACCCAGGTGAATGGAAGAGGAATAAGAACTCAATAATTAAATAAGATAATATGAAAAATAAGAACAAAGTCAAAACATTGAAAAAATAGAAATAAATGTAACTATTAAATATAAGGAAGGAAAACAGATTAAGGAAAGAAAATTTAAGACTCATTAGATTCCCTAAAAACATGGGCACCATATTTCACTGAATCATAGAGGGAAACTATCTATATTACAACTAATGGACAAAGATAAATAGAAAGCATCTACCAGTAACCTCCCAAGGGGGGGAAAAAATCAAATCAGGAGAATATAGAATTTCTTTATTAAAAAAAAAAGGATATTACTGTCAAAATCTATAATATCCATATCAAAAAATAAACAAACAAAAAAACCCACAAGCATGCAGAGAGAGTTGAAATGCCAAGGAACCACAGTCAAGATCACACCAGACTATGCTAAAACTACTACAAAAGAGAGGAAATCTTGGTATACTCTTCCTAAAGGAATAAAAATATTAAACTTATAACAGAGAGTAACTTACCCTGTAAAACTGAGTATTCTATATTATACAAAATAGACACTTGAGGCAGACAGATCCATTAAGAAGCTATTGCAAGAGTCTAAGGCAAAAGGTAATGAGGGTTTGGGTGGTGGTCATGTGAATGAAATGAGTAAAGGAGGCAGGACATAAGGTGAATTGAAGAGACAAAATGGAGAAACAATGAAAAGACATAGCAAGAAGTACCAGATCTCAAACTACACCACAAAACTGTGCTCATCAACACACTCTGATACCAGTAAACAAACAAACAAACAAATAGCAAAGTTAACCAGCAGAACAGATTAGGAACAAAAGATGTAAAAATAACTGAACAGAATAGTAATCTAGTGACAATGCCTTCAGGTAGTACAGAAGGAACTGCTTCAATTCAAGGAACTGTTGGAAAATCAGAAAGTAGTCAGGGTACTAAGCTCAGGCCAACATTTCCCAGCATATACCACAACAAATTGTAGAGAGATAAATGCTGAAATAAATACATTAGGTAATTGGGGAAAAGATACACAATATGGATGGGGAAGAATTCTTAGGCAAACAAGGAATAGCAAAGATCACAGGAGAAAAAATTGGCAATTTTGATTCTGAAAGCTTGAAAAAGTTTCACTCACTCACCATAACAAGGGTCAGGGGGGCCTCCTCCCTCAGGCTGCCATGGCGCTTCCCCTCTCTCCAACAGGGAGATCACATCCACTTTCGAAACAGGAAGCCCTACATGTAGGCATAGAAATGATAAAGTGCTAGAAACAGAAAACATGTAAAGACTAAACTGTCTACATGGTAAAGCTAAGAAACAACTTCTGGAGTACATTTTGTTTTGTATTCCATTCTGAGCATAACACGTCCATTTGTTCTCTCACTTCCATAGTTACAGACTGGTATCTATCAGATTTTTAATCAGGCCTCAATGAATCTTATAGGGTTTGTTGTAGTTGTTTTTAAGATTGTGATAACTGCATTTCAACAGAACTAGTTTCCTTTGTAATGCTACCTTATGAATTTAAAACCACTACTCTAGATCAAAGGCACCAAACTCAGAAACAGGAGCCACCAAAGCATACCTAAGGCTGCCTTTGGATGACATCTTGATTTAGAAAGCAACATGTTAATATTTTTCTTTTTTTATTGATATGTCAACACATCACAATCAGATCGGAACCACATTTGCATCTGGTCTGGGTCACACTTAGTGCTTCGGACTGTGTGTTTAACATCTCTGGCTGCGCACTCTCTCCCAGCTCAGCTCACTCCTCCCCAGGAGCCTCCACTCTGGGCCCGTTATTCTCCCTCCCTCCGTTTCCCAGTCCTGTTTCCTGACTTCCAGTTCCCTTTGATGTGCTGGGTGCTGTCTTCCTCTGTTAGAATGGAGGCTCTTTGAGAGTAAGGACGGCTTCTTTCCTTGGATTTTGTACCAGCAAACACTGTCACAGAGATACAAAGCTACTCCAAGACATGGTGTCTGCTTGACTCATGGGGCAGGATAGAATCCATGTAACCCAGAGTTCCAAGTGCTCCAATGATTCCAGGAAGAGGGAAGACTTCCTGGAAGAAGCAGCCTCCTAACCACTCAGGGACATTAAGATGGGCCAGACAGAGACTAAAAGGCTGAGGGGTTCAAGAGGCTCAGAGATTTCCACTGGGACAAATTCTCTCAGCCTGAGTCAAGGGCAAGCTGTGCTCACCAACAGAGACCAGGTTCTGGAAGTTCTCCAGCATCACGTCCCTGTGCAGGGCCCTCTGGGCTGGCTCCAGGTGCCTCCACTCCTCCTGGGTGAAGTCCACAGCCACATCCCGGAAGGTCACCAAAGCCTGAATCAGACACAGTCCTGTTTAACCAGGGAGCACGCCTCTAAAACATGTGTTTCCCTTAATATAGCAACATGCACAATGACTACAGCAATGTAAAAAAAAGTAATAAAAACCATAAAACAACAGAAAATGAAGGTTGTAAACTTAAAAGGAAAGTGAAATGTTGCAAATAATGTCAGAATTTTTCAATGCATTAATCACTTTTGCTCATTTTTCCTACTTTTTGTAATATTCTTCTCTAAAATTTAATGTTCTCTGGGAGCAGGTTTCTTGGGGTGTTTCTGGAGGCAGCCTTCCTTTCAGTTAAGTGTAAACATCCCAAATGCAGCCAGGAGTTAAAGTCCAAATCCTTTATTGTCTCCCTCCAAGTCTTTTCTCCTTCCTTGGGCCTGGTTAGCTTTCTTAGAGGCCTAGCTCTCTCCTTGGTTCCGAGAGCTCCTGTCCATAGTCCTTTGCCTCTGCCAGCTTCTGCCTCTAGCTTCCTCCAAATGAGCTTTCTTGGGGGAGGGTGTAATGTCCTGATTAGCTCTCTGGAGGACCTCAGGATTAGCCCAAGTCCTAGGTCTTAGTGGAAAAGTGAAGGAGGTAGGAGAGCCACGAGGCTGGTCAAAGATGGAGTCTGGAATCTGCAAAATGGTCTTCTCTTGTATCTGTGGCTGAGAGATCATTCCCAGTTGTTCCAGCCCTTAATTACTTCAGTATGACTACATCACTACACCACACTGAGCAATTAAGTACACCTTTTCAGAGTTATCCTTCAGAGAGAAGGAAGGGATACAGGAAGAAATCTAGACTATGTAAAACAAAAAATACTGATAAAAATTTCTTTCAAAAAACAGTTGGAAGGGAAATTTGAAATCTAGTCCAAATTCTCAGACCATAGTCACCAGCTAAAAACTTTTTACCATTAACTTGTTATAACACACACACACACACATCTTCTTACCAACTATATACATTCATTCTAAAATCTGTCTATTGATATTATGAAGGCATTTCAACTCTAATCATCTACAAACTTTATACCATCACTAAGAATAGGCAGAGCATTCCCTGGAGAATAATTGATTCTCAGAATATAGAAGGGAAGGGGATAAATTTAAACTAATGAAAAGAAGGGAAAGAATCTATTTATACACTAAGGAACATTATGGTATGAAATGATGGGGGAAAGAGTAAACTTGAACTCACGGGAACCTGAGCTGAGCAGAAGACAGAAGCCATTCTCTCCTCCTCCTCCTCTTCCTCTTCCCTGTTTCTCTTGAAGATGAACTGCAAGGAGGAGAAAGTGGTCAGGGGTAGGGACAATGTCCAAGAGCTTCCCAGAGGGCCTCACCCCAAGCCCTGCAGCTCTGCCTACCCCTCCCTAGACTCAACAAGACACCCCTTCCCACAACTTTCCCAGTTTTTCCGCCCTGAGCTGCCACCATCAGCTACAGTGCTGAAAGTCCATTCTTCCCTCCTCAGTGACCTTGATCCTTCCACTCTACACTGGCAAGGGGAGAAGCTTAATGATTACAATGAGCCAGACGTTCTGGGGATACGGAGCCAACCAATGGCACCCACTGGGCAATACAGAGGAGAGGCAGAGACCCTGAAGTTGGGATTAGGTGCCATATGCATTCCTTCCCTTCTAGAACAATTCCTCAGAAATGGTTCTAACCCACTTGTTTCTCTGTCTCCCACTCACACCTCAGTGATTCTCACTTCTGTCCTGAACTACAAGACACAAGTCCTCCATGTCAGCTCTACTTGGTTTTCTCCCTGCTCTGACTTCACTCCAGCCCTGTCTGCCCAGCCAGGTTGTTACTGCTGGACCTCCAGCAGTGCCAGGATCAGCTTCTCCCCCTCAGGTGCTGCCCTGAAGCTCGGGGGGAGGAGTCCTCTCCTGAGTTGTGGTCTTTTTTTGGGGATATCCCCCTACCACTTCTACATCCCAGTAAAGGTGGGGCCTGGAGGCCTAAAGGCAAGATCTCGTTCATTAGAACTCTTATCCTGGGTTCAGATGCCCATTCCCAAGTGAATACTGTACTTCTTAGTCCCTTGAGGTTGTCCCATGAGGATCATTAGGAAGTACTCATGCTAAAGAAATGATGGAGACAGTAGGAGGAGCTGAGAAACTAATGAAAAGAACTAAGGGTAACTCAGGAATCATCCTGGACAGAAACATTAATTCAAGAACATAAGACAATCCAGTGTTTGGGACCACAACAAAGGAAGAGTATCTACCTGATGCTGATTTCACACATTAACAGGCCTTCCAGATTGCTAGGCAACCTTTGCACCTCCTTCACTTAATCATTATTATCCGATTTCCACAGATCTTCCAAACCTTCTCATCCTCCTCAGTTCTTCTATGATCTCGCCTCCCAACCCTCTCACCAGAGAACTTTGACTTTTATTTTAATAACAAACCTGAGGCCCTTTGCTGCAATCTTACTTTCCCCTCCTCCCCATTTCTCATTATCCAGATGCCTCCTACCACCATTTTCTCCTTCAGCTTTGTCTCACCCTTTTCTCCTTATCAAGGACAACCCTTTTACATGCACAAGTAATCCCCCATCACTTTCCATTCTTCTTTTCCAGCAGATTGCTCCTTCAATCATCCTCACTCTCCCTCACCTTCAATACTCCCCCATCTACTAGCTGCTTCCCTACTGCCTACAAACATGTTCCTGTCTGCCCCATCCTCCAAAAACTCCTCATCTGACCCATCAATCCCTGCCCTTCCTTTTGTGGCTAAACACTTTGAAAAGAGCATCTATAATAGGGGCCTCCACCTCCTTTGCTCTCCCTGTCTTAATTCCCTACATACAGTCTGGCTTCCACCCTCACCATTCCATGGAGGCTTTTCTCTCAAGTTTTCTATGATCTCTTAATTATGAGGTCTAGTGATTTTTTCTCAAGCTTCATCCTTATTGACCTCTCTGCAACCTCTGATACCGTCCATCACCCTCTTCTCTAGGATCTTCTCTTCTGAGTTCTGGGGAGACCATGCTTTTCCTAAACTGCACCTACCTTTTTGGCCACTCCTCTGCCCTTTTACTAGATTTTCACTCATGCCACATCTGCAAGACTCAATGAGACATTAGACTTATATATTTAACAAACATCTTAATCTTGACATGTACAAGATACATATATTGACTACGTAAAAGATGCTATTCTCTGCCTTATTCTCTTACTTAGCCTTAATTACTGAATGGGTGCAACCTCAGTCAAACTGAGACCTGTAGAAGACCTCAGCTTAAAAAGGCCAAAGTCTCCCGTTGCTTCCTGGGCCATCTCCAGGCATCCTGCTCTATATCCGGCCACTGGCCCCAATTGGTTCTGGAAGAGAAAGCGAGGCTGCGCCTTTACAATGTCCTCCCCTCATTTCACTCCGATTTACTTATTTGTCATGACTGACTCCCTGATGGTCTCATTTTTGAGAACTGGGCAAATCTGAACTTCCCTTTCCCTCCAAACTCTGCCCTGTTCTATCCGTCTCTCTTGCTGTAGAGGACACCACCGCCCTCTCAGGCACTCCCGGACTTTTCCTTTCCTTTCCTGAAACTTTTCCTTTTCTCTTCTGACACTGACACTCCCAGAGCTTGTCACAGCCGGATATGAAGTCTCATGGCTACATTCTCAGTATTCACATTTTCACTTCAGAAACCAGCGAAGACAACAAACCAGGACTTGATTTATGGTTTTATTGATTCTCTGACCTTAAGAAAGATGTCAACACCACAGATTAAACTTGGCAATAAATCCTGCAGCCACTTGTCAAATAGCTACCAGCAAATACGAATGTGAAGGAAAGCTATTGTGCTGGAGGAAACGAAGGATGGCTTCAGAAAAACCTGGTTAGATTCCTAAGAACTGATGCCATGGCCATGAGCAGAACCAGACTGCTCAAACTAACAACACTCGGAGACAGTTCCAAAGGCCTCAGGACCACAAACGCTATCCACCTCCAGAGCACTCACGGACCCGGATGTAGATGAGACTTTTTTTCCTTTTTCATTTTATCCCCCCCAACATGTCTAAAGAGGAACCGTGTTCTGCATGACTTCCTTACGCACAGTGGGGATTGCGTTTCAGACACTTCCGGGGATGAAGGGAGAGAACCACGGGCACACCCCCGGCAGGAAGATCCCAGCCTCCGCGTGGCCCGCGGCAATGGTAGCCGGAGGGCCCGGGCTGCGCCTGGAGCCGGCCGAAGGTCAGAGCCTCAGGCCCGGACCATGACAAAGCCGAGGCAGGCCTGGCTCAAGCCTCCCCTCCCTCCGGCCCACCCCGCCCTCCCGGCCGGGCCTCTCCTGCCTCCCCATGGTCTCCCCGTCCAATGTAACTTCTAAGCGGTCCCAAGCGCCACCCTGTTCCGGGGCCCCCAGTTCTGCGCCCGCCCGTCCGCCAGCCCCGGGCCGGGCCCTGCCTGGGACACACTGACAGGGGTTTGCGGGTGTTTCCTTCCCCAGACCGGAAGCTCGCTGCGGGCAGGTCTGCCTCGGCAGGGCCCAAAGCCAGGCACCCAGACAGCGCTTAAAGACTCCGGAATGAAGGAGGGACAGATTTGAGAGCGCTCCCGGCCATTCCCGCGCTCACAGCCCCACTGCAACGCCCTCACGCTCCGTTACGGACACGCCTCCAGCAACCGCCCTTTCCAGGCCGCGCCTGCGCACTACGCCCTTCCCTGCACTCGGTCCAGTTAGGGCGGGGAGGGAATTGAGGGGGCGGCCGGCCCCAGACGCCGCGCCTGCGCACTCACTCACCCCGAGAGCTCAGGGGCGGGGAGACGCCTCCGCCGAGGAGGGTGACGCCAGGAAGTGGGTTTTGGCGGACGCCTGCCAACGCTTCCAGTCAGTGCTGTGGGCTCAAAGCCGAGGACACGCAGGAGGCAGGCACGAGTGTCGGAAGTCGGGCCTCCCAGATGACTCCCACGACACAGCGCCCATTGCGCCCGTTCTCATTGAATGGCTCGGGGGCACGAGACCCCGGAGTCTCCCGAAGTATTCTGGGAAGTGGAGTCCAGGGATCGTCACGGCCCGCCTCGGCTACACCGCTCGAGCTCCGTCGGAACTACATGTCCCAGATGGCCTTGTGGTCCCCTTTCTTTGCCAGAGCGGCTGCTTGTGCGCCTGCGCTCCAGACCGAGGCGGACTGCCCTGAGTCCTTGTGGCCCCGTCACAAAGCCAGCGTGCTTGGCTCCGACTTAGTCTCAGTGTGGAGCGGCACCTTCTGTTAGTCGGGACGAGGGGTTATCGCCGTTTTGCCTCTATTCCCGATTCCTCGAGGCACTTCCTGCACTCGCACTTTGCCCCAGAGCCAGGGCAGCTTCGCTCAGGCTGAGTCCCCGGAAGGCCCTGGAGGACTAGGCCGGAAGTACCAGCGCGGGTGGGCAGAGCGTGGTGCGAGGGGGGACCGCGGGCACGAAGGACCCATCCGCCCGCCCATGGTCAGGCTGTGAAAACGTTTGAATCTGGCTACGGAATGAACCGCACGTCTTGTCAATTTCTGTGAGGGCCCCTGACCTCTGGGCACCATCTTGCCAACTAATACCTTTGGGTGCCGGAGAAAGGAGATGAGAAAAGGAGTAACCGTGCGACTGGGTCGTTGGAAACGCTGCATCAGTGCCTCGGAGCTCAGGCCCTGCAGCTGGCTGGGGAGGGGGCTCTCGGCATCCACTGGCCCCCAGGGGACCGCCAGCCAGACAAGGGCAAGAGCATCACCCAAAGGAAACCGAGTGCGGTAGACAAGTATCCCGAAAAGTCCGAGGCTGAGTCAGATGCCCAAAAAGTCTTTCCAAAAAGAAGCCGGTTGTCTCTGGAAGAGGTGGCTATCTTAAAGCTCCTGAACAATTAGAGAAATTGCAAACGGCACAAGACACTCTCGGCTGAAAATGGAAAAAGAAGGAAACAAACAAATTCAATGAAAGATGATTCAATCAGTATTTTTACTTTTCACAGTGTTTTCAGTCCTTCCAACTCATGACTCCTTTGAGGGCGTTCTTGGCAGAGATACTGGAGTGGTTGGTCATGTCATTATCCGGCTCATTTTACAGATGAGGAAACGGAAGCAAACAGTTGAATGACTTGCCTAGGGTGATAAAGCTAAGTAAGTCTGAGACTGAATTTGAATTCAGGTCTTGATTCCAGGGCTGGCACTCTATCCACTGTCGTCTATCTAACATTTTTATATTTATTTTTCTGGCTTACATGACAGTTTATGAAATAATTCATATGTTTTCTAAGCTTGTCATTTTATAAAATTAAAATTTATGCAAACTAAAGGGACACATTTAAGAAATCAGAACATAATGAATTTAAGCTTTCTTCTGGACTAAGGTTAAACTATTAATTTGGCCATTTTTAATCTTTAGTACTCTGGAGAATTCTAAGTTCTTCCACAAAACTACAATTTATCTGTTTATATTTTAATTTTAGTTTTCAGAATCTGATAACCCATAGAATGTGTAACTCTGAAAATTCAATACACTAGCTTTTTCTGTGTCATATCAAGACTATTAAAAAAGATTTTTTTTCAATCAAATTTTAATCTTTTGAGACCCGAGTCTTAATAATACTGAACCTGAAGTCAGAAGAATTCTTTTCCTGATTTCAAATCTTGCTAAATCAGACACTAGCTGTCTAACCCTGGGGAAGTTACTTAGCTCTGCCTTAGTTTCCTTATCTGTAAAATGAACTGGAGAGGGAAATGGCCAACACACACCAGTATCTTTGCCAAGAAAACTTCAAATTAGGTCCCAAAGAGTCACTGAAGTGATTAAATAAGAAATTTCCATTCCATTCAACAAGTAATGAGGTCTCTCAGAATTAAATAAGTCCTCAGGTGTGTTTCCCTTTATTTTTCTCAATCTCCAGTGTGAAGAGGAGGAAAGGAATTAGTTTAGGCTATAGAGAATCTGAGAATCCCAGAATTTTAGAACTCGAATATATGAATCTAGAACATTTCCCTCTGTACTTGCAGTCTTGAAGCTTCTTAGGAGCAGATAATGTTATAGAAATGAGAGAGAATAAGAACTTTCTCCAGGAAATTTAGTGTATATCTTCTAATTTGATGGTGTGGGGTATTTTTTTTGGGGGGGGGGAGCGGGGGAGGAGATACAGAAGAGAATATTTCAGTTTCTTTTGAAGACGACCTCATAGACAAAAAGGATTGTATTCAAAGATAGCAGGTTGTGTATATAGCCAGTAAGTAAAGAGAAAGACTCTATCCTTTGGTCTTACTTAAAAGTTACTTTAATAACTGACAGATTTATGAGATAATATTTAAAAGTGCTTTATTTATAAACCCACTTATATATACAAAAGGAAAACTTAAAAGATTTAAGAAAAACCAAGGAAAGATGCTAGAAAAACACATTTCTGCATGGCATGTTTAAGGACAGCCATGGGATTTGGATGTGTACCAGGAAAGAACACTGACGTCAACATGGTCTCTAACTCCTTGACCTTTTGGTGTAGTAGGATTACTTCTCTCCAGATTATTTTTTAAAACAGCATGTCATCTGTTGAGAGCATACAGCCCTGGACTTGGAGAATTATTGTGTTAGGGGCAGCTAGGTGGCGCAGTGATTAGTGCACCAGCCCTGAAGTCAGGAGGACCAGAGTTCAACTCTGCCCTCAGACACTTAACATTTCTTAGCTGTGTGACCCTGGGGCAAGTCACTTAACCCCAATTGCCTCAGCAAAAAAAAAAAAAAA